>JANHFJ010008032.1:360560-374755 GCA_032468195.1 Cerberus rynchops
GGAATTCAGGTAGCTTAGCAGAAGAAAGCACACACACACACACACACACACACACACACACACAAAGAGAGAGAGAGAGAGAGAGAATGAGAATCAGGATTTAAGCCAATTTTCCCTCTATTCAGCTGTATAAATGGAGATGGTCATGAGCTGACTGACAAACAAGAATATAGTTTAAGACTAAATTGAGTCAGTACTGTAACTTCTATTTCTCTCTGAACTCTTAAATAGAGAAAACTAAAAGTCCTATAGTCTTTGAGGCACATCGTTCCAAGTAAGTGTTCATAGAACTACATATTTCTATTCTATGTCTTTTTTTAAAAAGACAATGCTCCCTTTGCTTTTCTAATGAGAGATTTTCCCATCTCCTCTTTATGTGGACAGTGTAAAGTGTCACATGAAGTACATAAGCTGGCAATTAAATCATTCTTTCTGTGTGTAGGAATTGCCACAGGATACTCTTCTAAGGGTATTACCAATCCAAATAAGGTTAAATATTTACTTAAAGCAATGATGACATATACTTAAAGAAAAGGAAATGATTGGTCATGTATCTAAACTATGCAGCCTTTCACATTTATGAATTTTCAGGCTAAAAATATACATTTTTCCATATGCCACATAGTTTATTCTGTATGCAATTAACTAATTGCTATTGTGTTTCCATACACTTACCTGCTCAACTGAATTTTGCATACTTTTGTTGTAGGTGATAGCATTAACAATCCCTTAAAATAATGTTTTCTGAACATAAGTATATTAAAAATAAATGTCATTCGTTAAAAGGTACTATACACAGAGAGACTTTTCATCCATAAGAATTTGAGTTAGCTGCTGGCACTGTTGGTGATGAATGGTGTGAAATGAATATCAGATTAAGATGTGAGACTGCAGAGTTGTGAAAAGATTCCCATGGCACCCTGACTTTCTTCACACACTAGGGAAGACTAGCTTAAAGTCTGCCATGACATCAATTAAAATTACTGCCACATTATGAAAACAAAATTAGTTGCAATTCTGTCAATTTTATAGCTCTACTTTGATAGAAGAATTCATTTTCATTATGAATGGATGAGGCTCCTGGAGAATTCAAGTGTTATTGGAAATAGTTGTAGCTGTATTTTAACAGATGGTTGAGGGACATTTTTATAAATCACATCTATGTTGAGAAGCATGTTGTTACCAAACATAAGCTACATTTCAAGGACATTAAAGGCAAAATTCTAATTGATTTTAATTTATCTGGATTGCTTCTATAGAAATGCTATTCATATATGAGAGCAAGTTATTATATATAAAAATATTTAACATGTGATATTATAATCTTTTTCTGTCCTAAATTATTCAATTCTTACTACTTTTATTTATGTTAAATATTTCTATACTATCTTATATCGTAATGGTATACAACGTTAAATACATGAATATAATTTAAAATACAATAAAGACTTTCCTTTCTTCCTTTCAATCATATCCAGAGGCTGCCTAAACAAATCCCAGCAATTTCTTGGAAAGATTTTTCAGAACTTGTTTGCCATTACTTCCTTTGTAAAGATGAGAGAAAATGACTGGCCCAAAGTCACCAACTGGCTTCTAAGGCAAGATTACAAGTTTTGGTCTTTGGTCACATTCTAACCTGATAGCAAACTGATTCTCTAATAAAATGCATAAAACTATACCATCTCTCATTGAAGGAGAGAGGACATTTAGAACTATGAATTATATATAAATAAAATAAACAAAAATACATTTTAGACATACAATCTTATTTTGGGTAAGGAAACTTATGTATGTATGTACGTACGTACGTACGTATGTATGTATGTATGTATGTATGTATGTATTTATTTATTTATTTATTATTTTCAGGAGGGAATTGCTGACACACTGTTCATGATGCTGCTTATAATGAAAAAAAATATTGTTACAAAAGTAGATGAGATCTAAATATTTTCATATGTCAACATACTAAAATAGAGCATAGGTAAAGCAGCAAAACTGAATGTCTAAGTAGAATCTCAGTCATCCAGGTTATGGTTGTCCTAAAGGTTCTTATTCAAAAGGCAACAGGACTTTGTTTTTCCTTAAAGATGTTTCACTTCTCATCCAAGAAGCTTCTTCAGTGGAGAACGCTTAACAGTTCTGAACTGAAGAAGCTTTTTTGACATGAAGTAAAATGTCTTCAAGGGAAAACAAAGTCTAGTTGCCTTTCGAAAAAATACCTTTGGGACAGTAACATTGAAATTTAGCAGGAAATAGTTTGAGGAAAATTAAAGCATTCAAGGCTGCAGAGAAGGACTGTTTGGATGAACAAAGGCAGAAGAACTTCATCCTTTCTACGAAACAATCTCCTAATGACAAATAACATGCTGAAGAAATCTGATTCCTATATATCTGTTTCTAGCATTTTTGGAGAACTGGCTGCAAACAGCAATTAGGGCAGGCAATTTGTATTACTGTATTGAGGAAATCTCCAGCCATGAACTTCATCTAACTGCACAATATCTGCATTTCTTATAGAAATGAAGATCTCGGCAGTCCATGGGATTTCTTTCTAGGGATAGCATAAAAAAAATTCAAATACCCTAAACCAGGGATGTCAAACTCAAGGCCAGCAGGCTGGATTCAGCCAGCAGGATGCTTAATCTGGCCTGCCCTAGAAACATCGAAGGACCAGCCCATGGTACCTGTTCCACCAAAAATGGAGTTTGGGAGGGCCTCACACAGAGTTTGGGAGGGCCACGCACAGAGTTGAGAGCCTCCTGCAGCAATCTGACAGTAAAAACAAAGCTCAAGAAGGCTGTGCATGGAGCTCAGGAGCTCTGTTTTCAGCTGCGATGGCTTCCTGAAGCACTCTGCCATTGAAAAGGGAGCTTGGGATGGCCATACATGGAGCTCAAGAGGGCTATTTTTGGCTGCAACAGTCTCCTGCAGTGCTCTGCCAGTTAAAAAATGGAGCTTGGGAGGGCCGCACATGGCCTTTCCAAGCTCCATTTTTGCTGACAGAATGCTCTAGGAGGCTATCATAGCAGAAAACAGAGCTCGGGACTGTGGGCTCCTGGTGCCCTGGGAGCTCAAGGGCTGGGCTGGGTGCTTTTCATTCGCTGCCTAGGGCTCTGGACAGCTTGTTTTGCTGTACAGGGGTCCTCCATATGACTGGCAGGGATGGGGATGCTCTCTTGGAGACCAAGGGTTTAGCGCTCTCCCTGGTCTCGCCTTCCTCTGCTGAGACAATGGATTCCCTCAGCCCTGCCCAGGCCACCAGAGGTGCTGCTGACACAAGAGACATCAAGCTGGCCATGCCCCCAGCTGCCCTCCACTCCCGAGGTCAAACACAGCCTGATGCAACCTTCAATGAAATTGAGTTTGACATCCCTGCTCTAAACTGACATGGAGAAAAAAAAATTAATTATCCAAATCATAAGAATTTGATAGGTATCAAGGGGAGGATTCTTCACCCTTTTATTCAGTTTATATGAATATTTTCTTAGTGTTCTAAGCAAAAGTAATTAGGCTTTCAAAATTAAAATGGATGTAAAATTTGGAAAAAAATCTCAAATGTTTTGCAAAAATACAAAAGAATATTAGTAGGCATGAAATAGTAACCAATCCTAGGGAGGAAAAAATAAAAATACATTGAGTAGGTAAGGCAATGGATTGAGATCAATGAAGACAGACAGTGAAACCTAGAATAAGCAAAAGACAGTGAAATGTTCCAATTGGAAAATAATAAAAGCAAGACACGAAGACAACAATTTAATCTCCTGTAAAATAATAAAAATAAACTCTCCATATTTTTATATACACTTCAATAAGGTAGGTGCTGATAATATCATAGGCTACAACTGGGTTGTCATTTAAGAAAAAAATAGAAACAGCTAGATTGTGGATAGTGGACATCCACATGTGATGGCAAATCACACAGGAACAAAATCTGAAATAAATTTATATACATGTGTATGTATGTATGCGTCTGAACAAACTTAAATATAGATCCTCCTATTTAAAATCAGTATATTTTAAAGGGCATGTAGTTTCTCTTCTCAGAATGAATTACCTAATAAAAGATGCACTATTCCTGTCCCTACACAATGTATAGCTCTTATAATGTGTAGAGACAAAAATAGTGCATCTTTCAATATCTTATTTGAATCTTCAGTTTGGTATTCTAATTCCTGATGGCTCTCATTATGCTGCCCACTGTCCCTGCTGTCTTGATATTAAAAGTAACATCACATTACAGCAATGACATGTGCTAACGATGGCCTTGTCACCTGATAATGTGGCACCTTTAATGAGGCTTTGTGTGCTCATTAAGTTTGCTGATGAAAACTTTGCAGTGGGAACAATGGTCTGAGTAACTTAGCAACATGCTGCACAAATTCCACAAATCCCAATTAATGTGTAACACCACTTATTCATGATTAACAGTTTTGATAGTGGGGTGCATCTTTTTTTTTAAAAAAAAATTACAATTGCTTTCAATAAATTGCAATTATTGCTGCATAGGAAGTTTTAGAAAAGATAGACCGATGGTGATGGACAAACTTGGTTCAGGGGCTTAACAAAGATTTCCCTACTTACATGGTATTAATGTTAGAATGGTAATCTTACACAGCTAGTGTTTTCCTAATGTCCTGGGGAGCCTGATCATTGTAAATTACCTGTGACAACTCATTAATCCTCTTTTTCCTCACAAATGCATAATTAATGGTAACATTGACAATAATACACAAATTAGCTAAGTGACGCTTTATGGTGTTGGTTTTGATTAACATCAGGAATCCAAAAATGACACTAATGTAATGCAGATCCCAAAAGGCAACCCGCACTCTGACCCTAGACATACACTTTGCACCATCACAAAGATTAATCCAGTTCTGGGTAAAGACTGGACAAAGTCAGCCCAGTAGCACTGTGTCCCGAGTAGCATTTTTCTCCCAATGATATTTTAATGCACAGAAAACAGTATCACTTGCTGTTGCTCTCGTTAATACAAAGATAAATGGGGTAGATTTACAACTTAGATCATCTGCTTTTCATGTTTATGGTCTCTCCTATTTTTTTAAAATGTACAAAAAGAAATGAAACAATTGCTTTTATTAACATTTTCCCCCTAACATTAGATACAGTTTACAAAGCAGTGTGGTCTTTTTAAATAAAAAAAAAAAGAAAGAAATATTTGAAAATATTACTCTCTGAAAATATTATTCTCTGAATATATATTGCATCTCACCGAATTCTGGAATTCAAATAAAGACCTACACACACATGCACTCTTAGATTAAAATTGACTATATAAATGATAACTGGTTATGCTATTTATTTCTAAGTATTTCATAGATAGCGTATCAGTACAAATCTACCCTTTAGATTTGTACTTATCCTACATATAAATAGGAAGAAAATCCTAGGCCAAAGACAAAATATTGTTTTAAAATTATACTGATGTTCTTTATACAATTTTCTTGTATCTCCCTTTTTACAGTTAAAAGACTACAGCTTAATTTAAAAAAAGACAACTGCATTTTTCTGAAAGTGGGTCCAGGTGTTAGGATTCAGGTACAGTATTACATTATAAAAGTAGCAGTAGTTTGAGCTGCTATCTAGGTACTTGAATTATTGCACCTTTTAAAAACACTGTAATGGAGCTCAGTAAAAAGCATTTGACAGATTATTTATGCTATTATTAAGAAGATTCTAAAAATTATCCTTTCCATAAATATTTCAGAGATTTGAATTCCTATTCATGTTAAGGTCCACTGAGGACTTTTAGGATCATTGAATAAACAGCACCAATGGGTTTTTAGGGAAAGTTTTACAAAATAGAAAAGGGAAAATGACACAAATGAAATTAAAAGAATGGTATTTGTGCATAAAATATGTTATGAAAACTAACATAAATAATTAACATGCCAACTTTTATGACTACATGTCTGGTTTTTTAACAGACTGTAACATATATTGTAGCTGTATTTATGACTGGCTTTTCTTTAAAAAAAAATAAGAAAAAAACTAGTACCATAGACTCAGGCTACATGTCCTAACTCAGCTGTTTTTACCATGGTAGACACTATATCATCATGTCTCCCTTTTATGGTATGTGTTTTTGAAAGGATTACCAAAAGTCCCACAGTGGCCATATTTTCACTCCGACTTAATACAGTATAAAAATCTACATTAACACAACACTTTTTTTATTTATTTATTTGGACAGAACAAAGTGCCACATTGGGAAGACATTTTAGTCTTATCCAAATCTTCAACCAGCAAAAGGTATGTATACCCTGAAACTAAATGGTATTTTGGGTCTAGGCATACCAATAACTTTATACAGCCTCTGTGGCACAGTCATTCAAAATGGAGCTTAGAAAATAGAACTTGGCTAATGCTGCACTGCTGTTTAGCATACTTTTACTACTTTTAGCTGCTAGTAGGAAATTAATGCTAAATAAAATCTATTGGTTAAGTTACTGTCAACATTTACTGTCTTTATCTGGATTAATTAATATTCCAGCACCTACCACAAATTAAGAATAAAACAAAAAGCACTTTCTCAAGGTATATCTCAGATTAGACATCAAACTTCAACTTTGGCTTGGTTGTCTTAATTTCTACTTAACATTCTAGTTGTGATTAATACCATCCTTTTAGCTTGTCCATGCCTTTTAAGTCCTCTTAGTCTATATGAAGCTCCAGGAAAGCAATTTGTGAAATGATTTTTTTATAGGCATGATTTGCTTCATTCTTTTCAGTGAAGCGCACCCACTGTAGTAAGGATCATGACAGCAGAGCTGAGCAATTTCATAAAGCGAAGTAAATGTGTGTGCATGTGTTTTATAACAATTTTGCATTTGAACTGTTTCCAGAAAAATCTGTAGAAAACTTAATTTGAATGATCAGGTTTGATTCAAGGTCATCATTTCTATATTGTTATATGACTAGTCTAATGATCTAGCAAAATGAAGTGAAGTCCCATGATTTAGTTATTGTTAACAAAGATTTTTTACATTAGTCTGATTGATATCATGCAGTCCACTTCATATTTTCTTTGCAGCATTAATTTAAAGGAATGTTTACAATACCAAGATGACAATATACTGTATATTCACTAAATAAGAATTTATTGATGGCCTTATATTTTTTTTAAAAATGAGATAGTTGTTATTATTATATACACTTTATTCGTTAAACATGAAACTCAGTCAACCGAACATTTAAAAATGTATCACATTATTGACTGGCACTGATGGTTGATATGGGTTGCTGCAAGCATCCTAGGTATCAACTTATTATTATTATTATTATTATTATTATTATTATTATTATTATTATTATTATTATTATTATTATTTTCATTACATCTGGGTGACAATTCAATTTTGATGTACGAATAGTGTTTGCAAATACAACAAAAGTATAAATACTGTACTTTCCTGTAATACTTTAAAGCAGTGTACCCTGTTTTTGGAATTGTGTGGCAGTTGCAGAGACCAGACACGTAATGTCTTCCCTAAGGGCAATAACATATTTATAACAAATTTTGAAATGATGTCAATCTTTCATTTAATATGAAATCAATGAACATTTGAATGTTTTGAAAGTGAGAGTAGTGGCCATATCAATTCACACACACACAGCTATATTTCATTTTCATTAAATCTAATGCTACAGTTAATATTTCTATTGTCATCCATCAGTAAATTCTCTATGTATCTTTGGATTTAATTTTATAATGAACATGTGAATTTGTATAATTAGTTGCTATTTCAAATATTTTGCAAACCATATTTATAATTTTGAACTGAAAAGGAAATGTACTCTAACATGATAACATACACTATGAATAACTTCACTGATCTGTTCATGTTCTGGAATTATTTGCAGGGTTTTAAAAGTATATACAGTACCTAGTTTCAGAGATGTTTGAGAAAGAAATAAAGTATCTTACTTGCGAAGGCAGTTTGTTGTTTTTTTTTTTTTTTTTAATTAAGAACACTTTCAATACGCACTATTCTGTGTTAAAATTAAATTCAGGCATAATTTTAACCACTTTATCATGTATCATCAATAATAAGAACATAAGGTCAAAATATTATTGCCAAGGGCCTTTTATGGAGGATATGAATATTCAATTAAGCAAATTTGAAATGTCTAAATAAAAAATAGACTTTTCATTGCATTTTATCCCACTGTTTACAGCTCTATTTCCATCTCTACTTTCTATCTCTATTTACAATACAGCTTGCTATCTTAAATGGTATCTGCTTATTATTTTAACATGTGGAAGAGATTCTGATGGATTATAAAAAATAAGGTTATTTGAAAAATTAGAATTAAAGGACACACAATATTACACAAAACTGATGTTCTGGTTTGTTGTTTATGTATCAGAAAACCATCTAGCTTGTTTTCATTCTCCTTTGAAACAGAGCTGTAAGCTCTTTGGTTTCCATTTTCAAATGGCATTCAGTAAAACTGGTGGAATTGGTTGTAATCTTGAGTATTTCTGCCAGACAGAATTGCAAAATAAAGCTTTGTTTTGAGAGATCTTAACGAAACACAGGTTCATATAAGCAACCTCATTAAGTTACCATATGACCTTAGAAACCCACATTTGTTCTGTTTTCTAGCAAAAACACATTGTTACACGACCATACTGCACTGACTGTAATTCAAATGATGACATCACAAACAAAATAAATCAATAACCAAAATTAAAAGGCTCCTCTCAATAATAACAAGATTAGCTTGCCATTCCAAAAACTGTAACAATTTTGGAATATTTGATTTTTAAGAGATTCGCTTTCTAGAAAAATCTAATGAGGCTCTTACTAGCATGGCTAAACATTCATAGTAACTGATTTATTTTGTTACCATTTCTTCTTATTTTGAGATAAAATTAATTTCATTCACAACAAACTGATATTCTTTAAAGAAGAAAGGCTACAGGGGACATATTGAGGAGTCTCAGTCTTCATATTAGAATAACATTCCTGTCAATCACAGGATCTCCAAGAATACTTGGAAGTTTTGTCTGGTGTGAAAAGCATAAATTGTTTTGAGGTACACCAATTACAACTGAGTAAACAATTCGAACATCTCTTGAAGTCTATAATATTTTAAACATCTAAAATATAGTTATACATAACCTGTAAAAATCTTCAAACCTCCATACAAGAGATCCAGCATTAATGAGAAAATCTGCTAACATTCTCGGGAAATAACAGACCTCCATGGAAGAGAAAGTGAAAGGAATGGAGAGATGCTTACAAGTGCACTGATGAAAACCCTCCATCCTGTCACATATTACATCTCAGTTGCTGTAGCTACTGTATAAACTCTGTCACAACTAATAATATTCTACTTTTATCATCATAGAATTAGCATCTAGAACTATGCAGTGTTTACTGTAAAGAAGTAATGCAAGATATAGATAGCATATGGCTTTGTGCTTTGTTTATATTGTTTAAGAATACATGAAAGGATCATTTGAACTAAAGTGCATTGGTACAATTCTATGTGCAATTGGTAGGCTACATAGTAACAGTTCAGATATTTGTTAATGATAGACTCAGGAAAACATGCCCACACACAAAACCACAGAAACAATATAGAATGATAATAACCCAATAGGTAGAAAGATTAACGTGCCACTAGGGGACAGTAGAAAGTCACAAAATGTGATTCTGTGGTAGAAATCTGAACAAAAGGCCTTTCTTTGTCAAGAAAAATAACAATAATAATGAAATAAAAAGTGCAAATATACATTGTTAATATTTTTTTCCTACGAGTGAAAATTTTCAATTTTTCAGCAAATCTGTAAAATATTTGCTGGAACATCTTTTGACATTTTAGTGGGGTTTTTCACAAAAGATGTTAAGGAGCCTATTGTCTTTTGCAAAAAGAATAGATTCAAGTATAAAGGTGTTTTCCCCCCTCATGCTGTTTCAGAAAATAGAAGATTTAATGTCTGAATGTTCTTTATAGCAATGCAATACTATGTTTTAACCATCAACAGTCATGAAAATATAAGTGATCCACTTGTGAAGAATACATGGATTCATTTATTTGTATTATCAGATTACAGGCCATACAACGCTTGGTTTCAGAGAAGCAGCAGTTTGTCGAAATGGATATCAGTTGGGTTTCAATGATCTTTGCCAAGTGAAGGGGGGTTTATGATGATTTTCAGGTATTTCTCAAAAGAAAAAAGCTGTGTCCTGAGGGTCCAGATGCTATGCTGACTTACCACATCCTCCATGTCACTTTCAGTTATTTTGTTTACTATTGCAACATCTATCTGTGGTTCTCCAGAGAGAAAAACCTTAATGATCACCCAATGAATACTTCTAAAGTAGATTCCTACTCTTGGGCCTAATCTTTCCAACATAATCCACTTAAATCAGCTTCTTTAGAAGCAGCCTCTGTTATCTGATCCCAATAAAAATTATGTAAAAAATTATGTTGCACATTGTGGCAAATAAACCCCTGACCATGTACGGAGTACTGCTCTAGAAATTGCTGGCAATGAATGGTCTCAGATTTAAAAGCTAAAGTTATACTGTGCAATTGAACAAAATTGTTTATTAAGAACAAGTTTACCACTCAGTGTGGTAGAATGTTGATTGAACCATCACGTTAATAGTTTGGTGATGCATAGGAAGATGTAGATTCTGGTAGGATTTCTTTAGAAATAAAATTTCTAAGATAAAGACAGTGTTTTAATCCTCTTTAAATAAATGGGCCTGAGGTTAGACATAGAACAAAAGTAGGACTAAATCAGTCTGATCTAGATCAGTATCTTTAATATAAACCATTTACTGGGCATCATTACTAAAATGAATGAAATATATTTAGAAATACAAAAATATGGTTTTTTGGTCCTCATTAATTCCAAATGGACCTTTACAGATCTTATATATGCATTTAATCAGAAATGTATGTGTATGTATATATTTACACACACACACACACTGCGCATGCGCACACACATGGATGGACAAACAGACAGATAGAAAGAGGGGGGAGAGAACAGTAGAATTTTTTTTGGAATGGTTTTTGTACATGTTATTATAGCAAAATTCTGGAAACTGAAGCCTTTTCTGTCAAGCAATTGTACTATGTAT
Source organism: Cerberus rynchops (assembly GCA_032468195.1). Classification (NCBI taxonomy): domain Eukaryota; kingdom Metazoa; phylum Chordata; class Lepidosauria; order Squamata; family Homalopsidae; genus Cerberus; species Cerberus rynchops. The sequence continues at coordinate 371,690 of JANHFJ010008032.1, forward strand.
TAATACAAATGCCTGACCTATGGTTATGAAAGTTTTAAAGAATAAAGTAAATTTCCAAGATGGTCAAAGATTTTGGCCTTTATGGTAGCATCAGAATGGAATCATTTTCTTTATATTTAGTCACTAAATTGAGCACATAAATTGAACACATTCCCATATGCCTATTCAACAATTGAATTGAAGATAGTAATAGAGGGTGGCATACATTTTCCATATAACTTGTATACAAATATTTTCCAGCCCAGTCTCTAAGACAGTAACATCTCTTATTCCTTGGCCAGAATGAAGAAAATAATGTATTTTCAAATAAACCTGATAGTCTTATCTTCTATTTCACATATCTGTTGTGCTTATGACACATAACAGACTGGTACTGGTTAAACAAGCTTAGTTTAATCAAGAGGAAATGAATATACTAAACTTATCAATTAAGCAGTCATGGTGCTGTATTTAACCTAAATGCATATAGGTGTTCCTGAACAAACAAAGCTTTGGTGTCACAGTGGCTTCAACCACTTCTGCTGATACACTCAATACATAAAAAGGAATATGGCCTGATCATAATCACTACCTCTTGACTAGATTTTCGAATAGGTTCTATATGTATTTATTTAGTGATCTCTTCAACTCTTTCTATGCTGCCTCACTGTGGTACTGTTAGTATAAACCTGAGACAGATGAGTATAGAAAGCTGGGAATTTACAGAAATAATATATACTCCCAGCTGGATTATTCAGGCAGTTAAGCTTATCCCAGCTGCCCATCTAAATCAAGAAGGCACCTATATCAGCAGCAACAGTATAGGAAAATGCTGGAGGGAGATGATCACTTTAGTGACAATGGGAAAGGAATAATTTCAAACTGCATAGGAGAAGGCAAGAAAACAATGTGGATATTCAAGTTAATGTGATTGGCAATGCACTCTGGATGGTGGACCCCTCGGGCTGGATGACACAATTATGTTCCTGAGGAAGACTCGAAAAATGAACTAAAAATGACATTGCTTTCATAGTCAGGAAGAATATATCAATGTCAGCATTTGAGTACAATTCAGTCAGCAACTGAATAATATCAATTTGAATAACCTTAATTATTATTAATATCAACCGAATAATGTCAACTTGATTTGCAGACAACCCCTTAATATGATGATTATCCAAACCTAGGCTTCAACTACTGATGAAGAAGATGAAGTTGATGAGTTTTATGGAGAAGGTCAATCTGAAATCAACAGAATACGGAAGCAAGATGTGTTGTTTGTGGTTATAGTCTGGAACGCAAAAATTGGATATAGTAACAGATAAAAATAGTTGAACTATATGGCCTAAGAAACAGAAATGAAACAAGATAATGATTTATCAGTTTCTTCCAAACCATTGATTTCTTCATCAGTCTTCTAACTGTTGATACAATACCTTTATCATGGGCATCACCAGATGGAATAGATGGAAATCAGATTAACTATATTTTTGATACAAGAAGATAGAACAGAGTCCAGTTATGACAACGAAGATCTGGTTATGGGCTGATGACAGAATGAATTGCTCATGAGTTAAGTTCCAAATCAAGCTGATGTAGAAGGACAAATCCAACCAGTCAGGAAAGTGAATAATAGAAACTGTCGAATGAAATTAAAGATGCCGATATGAAAAGAAACTGTTGATGTCCAAAGAACAGAAGAAATTAAAATAGGTGTCAAAATGAATGGTAGAAATTGCTAACAAGAGAAAAGAAACCAAATCAAATCAAATCCAAGAAAGTCAAAGATCTCAGTGTCTGTGGAGATTCTCAGTCATCCAGGTCTTTTCATCAGAACTGATTAAGTTTCTTGGATGAGAAGCAAAACGTTTTCTTCTTCTTCCTCAAGGAAATAAAACAGTCCCATTGCCTTTTGAAGAAGAAAAGCACCTTTGAGCAGGGGTGGAATTCTACTGGTTTTGCTACCAGTTCAGTGTGCGCACATGCGCACCATATGCGCCGCAGCGCAGCTCTTTAAACCTCATTTACAGGCACCAGAGGCAGACAAGGTCATCAGGAAGGCTCTGAAGATGCCTTCAGAGGAGGCATCTTCAAAGAGCTGATTAAGGTAAGAAATTAAAAAAAAAAAACAAGCTCATATAAGGAAATAGAAGGACAGGGGTAGGTGGGCTGGGCCAAATTCAAATTGTCACTACCAGTTTGGGCGATGTGGTGTGATCTGGCTGCATTTTACCCCTGCCTTTGAGACAAAGATCTCAGGAAAGAACTTCTGAGTGGTACTCGAAGACGCAAAAACTGATATTATATTAATATCTGTAAATAGAAACAGAAAATAAATCAATTAAAAATAATTTTCAAAAAATAACTCTGAACTCAAGAAATCCCAAACTCAGATTGGTATATTAAAGGATGCCAACAGGCAGACAGTGATTTACTTTTGGATTCAGGTAACTTTTCTTATCAGGGGAGCAGGTTGAAAAGTGATAGCTCAGTCACTAAACTCTGAGTGACATCAAAGCTAAGTGGATCAACTTTATATCTTCCTGGATAGAATTAGCTCAGCTAAAATATTCTGCATTCTAGTATTTTTCAAGCTAGAATATTCAATCCATTCAATGCATTGGGTATACCTTCAAAAACCTAACATAGTCCAATATAACAATAGAGTTTTTATAAATTCAGAAAGAATAAATTTTGTTATTCCAGCATAGAATAAACATTTTATTTGGCGGTCAGGCAACCTTTGCAACTAGGTAGTTTGCGTATCATATCTATGGAACATCTTTCAACATATAACCTTATTTCAGTAATCTAATCATCACCAGCAGCTGTTTCTTAAATTTCTTCACCTTCCAACATTAAAGAACGAACTTTAGAGTTTTCTAAAGTTTTCTTTTTAGAGGTGGTTCTCCTCCTTCCTCTCCGGCCGCTCACAATTCGTGTTGGCAGGGGGGCAGAGATCGACCCCGAAGCCCCTAATATGTGGGGTGCCTCAGGGGTCGGTTCTCTTGCCCCTCCTGTTCAACATTTATATGAAGCCGCTGGGGGAGATCATCCGTGGTTTCGGGGTGAGTTTTCATCAATATG
>JANHFJ010008032.1:442084-453213 GCA_032468195.1 Cerberus rynchops
TCATATTCTTCTTATCAAATCCCTATGAAGTGGAGAAAGAGCCTCCTCACGGCACCACGGCCATAACCACGCCCCCGAATAGGTGCTTGTTAAGTAAGGATGACCTGTAACATCTGTGGCAAATAGTAGGTGTATGGGTTTAACTCAAATCCATAAATAATTGGAAATTTTAGAAATAAAATGCACATAAATAATCCTGGTAACAATTCAGTAGGAATAAAAGTGTGTATTATTAAAAGCCTGTGATATAATATATATTAAATTAAATATATATTTAATTTAAATTAAAATAAAAGTTCACTTGTTCATAAGTATTAGTAAGTAATAAACTAATAAAAAGTATAGCATTTCTAATTAATTAAATTTACACCATAGAAATTAACTGTAAAATTCAGATAGCAATTCCATTACCATACAGTAGTTATACAGACCTGTATTTGTATCTGCCAAATTTAAGTTAATTAAGTTGATGCTGTTTGTTTTTTCTGTCACAAAGCTCATCTTTAAAAAAGGGCTAGACACTTTCCCCCTCCTAACATTTATCATCTAAATAATAGTCTCCCCAAGATGGCAGCCGCATAATAAACTCTTTTCAGTGGAGTGATGGGTAATGAAGCTTGCTTGTGAAGCCAGCGAAAAATGTTGTCTAGTCAAGTGCATGAATATGATAGCTGGAGAATCAGTGGACTTTCTCAGTCATCAATCTTTTTAGAGCTTCTTCTACATCTGAATATTTTGATAGATGATCAAATAATTGAGTTATCTATCTTTCTAACTATAAGAGTTGCATAAAAATTATTCTCACATAGTACTGAGTATTAAACTACATTGCACATCCACTAATTTTTTTAAAAGGACCAAGTGCTGAAGAATTTTAAAATATCTCTTCTCCTTTTAAATTAACAAATGGAAATCTGTACAATTAAATGTTTTGAATTTTTTATTTTTTGTTTTGAAAAACAAAATGAAGATATAACTAGATATTATATAAAGTGTTTGCAGAACGTCTTGGTGACTAATGGGCAGTTCTTTCAGATTTTATTTCACATCTGAACATTTTTCCTTCAAGGACTAAGGAGACCATCAAATAGACTAAGTATAAATGATATTGATCAGAACATAGCCTCAAATATTATTTAACTGAATATCACTATCAATAGTTATTTAAAACATGAAGATCTTGAACTCTGGAGACAATGTCTTAATTTCTTTGTTTTCAGCGACGTCCTTTAAGATTTAAGGATGGGGAATGGGAGAAAGAGAGTGAATAGTTTGTTCATTTGCCTAGTTTGCAAATAGCTGTACTAGTGGAGGTTGGTTCAAATTAGAAAAAGTGCTTAAGAGTTTAATATAAATTAAATACTTCCAATAAAATTCAACTTAGATATAGCCACCAAAATCACTGTGAGTCAGACTAGTGAGATTTTAAGTCCTATTAGTTTCCATGAATCTATTCTCAACACAAAAAACAATTTAATTCTGTAGATGTCTCCTGTGAATATATCCAATTGACAATTGACAAAAAGAAATTCCTGAGAGTCATGAAGTTCTTTTTATTCATGTGCCACCAAATAATTTCTGATGCAATGTTAATGTAGCTGTTTAGCAAGACTTCTTTAATGTATCTGAGAAGCAGCTGCCAATGCAAGGACAAGGGAGAGACTCTAAAACAGATCTTTGGATCAGCTATCAAATATGTAATCCTATAACAGAGACCATGTACCAGTAGAATGAAAGCTGCCAGTAGAATGAAAGCCACTGATGAACCTGACTCCTACTTTTTGTGAATGCCTCACATGCACACTAAAGTTGTTCTAGAAGGTCAGAAGCTTATCTGAAGGATATTTGAGAGTAGGGATGCAGAAAAGCAGAGAACAAAGAGAGGCGTCATTGTATGTTTGAAGGCCATCCATGTAAATTTAAATGCAGAAAAAAAAATCTTTGTTATGTATAGTTACTTTATTTAGATGTTATTTAACTGGCTATGTTTAATTTTTTATATATATTATGAACATTTCAATCCACAGATACATATAAAACGGATTTGGAATCTTTTGTTCTTTTTGAAGAGGAATAGTAAAACATCTGTGTTCCCTCTGGATTGTTTGGTTAGCATAGAATCATCCATCACCAGTCTTTCATATAGCACCAAGAAATCATATGTTTTGTTTTAAATGATAAATATTCTGTTGTCATGAATACTTATAAGGTTCTCTAAATTTACATCAGAGTTCTAGTTCTAATACGTCTTTCATGTGTGATATTATTAGTAAAATTAAAAAGGTTATTGAGGATAGGTTTAGACAATGACATTAAAAGACTATGCTAGCTGGAATGCAAAAAAATATGAAACATAATCATTGCCATTCTTTTCAGTGATTTGTAAATTATTGGAAAGAGGCAATATGCCGTAGGAAGATCTCTGTAGACATTCATATTTGCGTGGTCTGAGTCTGTCTTCACATTTCATTATTTAAGTCAGATGTATTAATTCATTTCAAAACTAAAATCTAAAATAGGAAGCTTCCACACAAACACCAAGATTTTCGAATTGTCCCAGCATTATTAAAGACAATACTGCCTTAAATTTTAGAACTGCTTTACTATCTGCTAAACTGCTTTACTATTCTATTGACTCTATTTAAATCTCAGTATGTATAAGTTTATTTTATATTTTTAAATGTAAAGGGAATACATAAGTGTCTCAAACTTTTCGTTATTACATTTGGAATTACAGATGCTAAAATAGGTAAGATATAATTTTATATAAAGAATAATTTCCTACAATAAGTACTTTTAATTTTGTAAAAATTTAATTTTGTAAAGATTCAAGATTACATGAATAATGACACAATTTCTAACATCTGATGGGAATCATGGCTTTTATATTGTTTTCCTACATTGCTTTTTTCAGTATAAATATACTTTATCCATTGTTAATACCATTCTGACTGTTATATTACTTGATTTCTGCATAGACTTTTAGAGGGCGTATGTTAGGTGCTTATTTTTAAAAAATTTAAAAACGTTGATTTGCAATTTTATGTACAAGGAAAATGTATAATCTATTAGTAAATTTGCCCAGTTTTAATTGCAGACCATCATATTAATGTTATCACATTCTTTCTAATGTTCTAGTGCTAATATTTATTAATGCTTAATATTTATTAATGGTTAAAAACAGAATTGAAAATAAAATAATAAAAAGGCGATCCCAAAGTAACACATTTGTTTGAATTCCACAACATTTATGTATTTTCAATGGTTGTTGTTTTTTTGTTTGTGTGTTCACTGAGAGTTTGGGGACCTGAATCTTTACTTGAATAAAGACAATGATGACAGTGAATTTCTGTCCAGAGTTAATCAGCTGCAGAATTTGTAAACTGCACGTATGTCAGAGTTGAAAATGTTAGCACTCTGGTAGAAGCTTGAAAAGGTTAGATCTGATAAAAGCCATCAGCAGTTAAAGAAAGTGATTTATGGGACTGTAATGACACAAAATGCCTCATTTATCACTACTATATGGATAGGTTAAGGTTTCAGTGTCATACTTTTAAAACTTGACCACTTAGAATTGTCAAAATATATCCTTAATTGCCCATCACGCATTATACTTTCAATTTCCTCTCTAGATTTTTAAAATTTTTATCTCAAACTACTACTGAGCTTGTCACATGGCTTTGTTTCATTTTATCACAATGTAATTTTGAAAAGTGCACTGCTAATTAAAAAGCAAATCTATTATATATTTTATTATACGGATACATGAATACAATATTAAGTACATTAAAGTTTTTATAATGTAAGACTTGGCAATTCAAATTAAATAAATTATATAATAAGTATACTTAATATTTTTCATTGATTTAATCTTTCAGTTAGTAGAGATAGTAACTTGTAGTATTTAATGCCAAATCATTACTTACTATACAAATGTCAGTTTTGTAGAATAACTTATTTAAGTTTACAAAAAGTCTCCAATATTTTTCCATTACCTCATTTTAATTTTCCATTGCAAATTATTCTTCATAACCTCAACTTTCCTGCTTAAGTATCAAAAGAAACTCTGAAACATTTATTATAACTCCTTGATTTTAACTCCTTAAAATATTTTATATTTTAAAGGGAGATATGTATGTAATTCTTATTTGTTAGTTAGTTTAAATTAAACTTTGATCCTAATTCAGAGAACATTAAATGTGCTTAATGTATTCAGATCAATGGGATTTCACTAAGGATTATACGTAATTTTCTCTAGATTGATACTACTTCCTGGATAGCAAGACAAACATTAGATAGTTTCCTATCTGCATTTCTATAACGGGTTGTATAGAAAAGACCTATGTTTAAATTTTATTCAAATCTTTCTTTATAAAATATTGAATATAGTATCATAGTCTTTTCAGATAAATACTTAACTTTAAAATGATAAAATATCTTTTCTACATAAATAAATGATGATGTTAGACTACATAGAGTACACTCGTAAGTTTTTCAATGCTTTTTAAATCAAGACATACAAAAGAAGACATGCTAGAACTATCTGGTTTAAAAGTACCCTATGTATGGTGAAAACTAGAGGCAACATGCTTCGTTAGTACATTCTATTATTTCTTTACAATTTCAGCTATATGAGATTTAATTGTATAATAAATGTTATTGAAATAGCACTTGTGCCATTTTTAAAATGTTGTGTTAAGCCTTATAAATATATTTATATGCATAATTGAACTGATTTTTGTACAATAAGAAATGAACAGCCCACCTATAAGGTTTTAGTCTTAGTGTGTTCATAATTTGGAGGCAAGCACCAGCCTTTCTTGGGAAAGAAAAGTTTTGCAATTTTCATTTCTTTGCAACTAGGAAAATTTATCAATTACACTAGCCATCTATTTTTTTTTAATAATCTAGTATTAAATTATCTGCCAGTTATATATTTTTCTTAGATAAACCAGCTTTTTAAAAGTACATTTTAAATGAAATATAGTATTTTTACTTTATAACTACTTGTAGACCTATTATGTAAAGGGAGCAGAACACATCAGTTATTTTTGATGCATTTGAGCTGAGGTGGCACAGTGGTTACAATGCAGTACTGCAGGCTATTTCTGCTGACTGCCGGCTGACTGCAATTTGGCAGTTTGAATCTCACCAGGCTCAAAGTTGACTCAATCTTTCATCCTTCTGAAGTCGGTAAAATGAGAACCCAGATTCTTGGGGGCAATATGCTGACTCTGTTAACCATTTAGGCTGTAAAGCACTGTGAAGTGGTATATAAACCTAAGTGCTATTGCCGTTGCTATATAGCAGCGTTTGACCAGGATGGACTTTTTATGTTCAATGTCTATGTGAATGGTGCATTTGTTACTTGTTCTTTTCTTTTTTTGTGCATGCACATTTTTTATTTTTATTATTATTATCAGATGGTTGTTAGTTTCCTCCTTTTTTCTTTATTTTTATTTTAACTTTGGAAATAGAAATATTTTTTTAAAAAAATAAAATTACTTTTAACATGTGGCTTCTTTTTCTATGCATATTATGGCTATTCAAAATTTCATTCTTAAAAAATAAGATTGTATAAAGTTAAGTATTAGAAGTAGACTGAATTATATCACTTTTTTTAAAAAAAATTGCTGTTTATAACTCTTGAATAAAATTAAATTAAATACAGCATTTTCAAAACTCCTAATTATCTTTTGCCAGATCATCATTGTAGTTCTCCTCTGTGGGTCAGCTGGGGGAAAGGGAGAAATGGATGTCTCCTGCATCACTTTGCTGGCCAAAACAGGGCACAGGAGGGCCATGTGGAGGGTGCGTACTGCCCCTGCTCAGCCCATTTTGGCCTGAAAAGTATTGCAGGAAGCTGTCCAGGCCAAAAATGGCACGTTGTGGTTGTGTGTGTTCCCCCCGTGTCCATTTTTTGCTACCAGTGGCACTGTGGATCAGTCCTTTGCTACTTCCAGGCCAGCCCCATGGTTCAGATCCAGCCCATAGCCTTGAGTTCCTGTTCCATATCATATTAGATCATCTAATATTTGTGAAACTGTATATTGTGTTAACAAATTAAGTTCCTGAATATAGTTCATTGGGCCATAATTTTAACACTAATATTTCTAAAAGACTTTCTTAATTGGTATAATAGACAAATACATATCAAATAATGAGTTTCGTAGATCACTTTAAAGTACCCTAATGGGTAAATGATGACCTACATGAGGTACCTGAGGGTTAAATTAATTTTAATTGAATTTTAAATTATATATAATTTGATTTTAAAGGTAATGGGGTCTTGTTTAAATTGATTTTTAAACTTTTTAAATTTCTTAATTGTTTTTAATTGATTAGCCATAAATTTAATTATTTTAATTGATTTTTAATGAATTTTGTATGTTTTTTAACGGCTGTACACTGCCCCGAGTCCCTTTGGGAGAGGGGGCGGTATATAAATTAAATTAATAAATAAATTAATAAATAAATTGATTTCAAAAGCCAGTTGTCTTGGTTGTTAGCTTACAGTTATGTATTTCTGTGATATGCAGAGATTCTCTTTTCATTTCTTTTTATATAAAACAGCATATATTGATAGGAATTATTCTGTTACAAAGACCTTTAAATTGTTATTACTTTATTTTTTCCCATATAGTAAATTTGATTACTTCTAACTCTTTCTGATATAATGATATCATTTCCCCTGGACTCCCACTCACCACAATTAAACCTCATTGACATGAATGATAATCATAGGTGAATGAAAGTATTTGGTACTATAATGTTTGGCTGTTAATTTTTTTAAAAATTAGTCACACTAAGTTCAGATTCATTTCTTTCTTGGACATGAAATATACTGAGAATTAGTGTTCAATGTATTCATGGAGATAACTACACATCTATAAAACAGGAAAAGCATTTATTGAGTATTGTATTATTGCCATTTTGTGCAATCAGTGTATCAGTTTTATGAATATGTATGGTGATAATGATAGAAGATTGAGAAGGTTGTTCCTATTTTTAAAAGGGAAAAAAGAGGGGTTGCTAATTATAGACCTGTCAGATTGAAATTGACACTGAGCAAAATTTTAAAAACAGAGTGTTAAGCAGTTGAGTGCGAGTATTTGGAAAAGAATGTAATATGGCTTTAAAAAAAAAAAAATCATGCAATACTGACCTGATTTCATTTTTTATGATGTAAACTATTTAGTTGATGTGGGGAAGACAGTAGTCATAGGTAAACGGATTAAATTTTTACTTGAAATAGTAATAGGGAAGATGGTAAAATGTGATTGGGCATTACTATTGATAGATGTATACTGACCGAACTAACTCAATGATCATACCAGTGAATATGCATTATAGAGTTCTGCATCAAACTAGAATGATGATGAGTGAAGTATGCAGGGGTCCATTCTAGAGTCCTTACCATTCAATGCATATAAATGAGTTTAAGCAGGGTTTAGAAAATGCAGATGAAACAAATATAGGGAAAATGCAAACTAATCTTAGATTATAAAAATTCGGAAGGGCCCTGAAAGAAATAATGGACAGGAATTAAGAAGATTATTTTCAACAGGAATGAATGCAAAGTTCTTCATTTGAATAAGAAAAAGCAGGTGCTTATATATAGATGGAAACAACATAGTGGGTATCAGTACATGTGGGGAAAAAAATCTAGCTATCTTGGTGGAGTACAAATCAAACATGAACCAGACAGTGGAATTTGTTCATTTAGTAGATGGAACAGACTTCCTCCAACATGTTGCACTTTTCTCATGTGAAGGCATATAAGCAGAAGCAAGACTGTCAAATATGATGTAACAATGATCCCTGCAATTCGTCACGGCTAATCTAGATGATCTCCAAAGCATCTTCTAATACCTACAGGTTTCTAAGAGAATTTTGAAAATGTGCAGTTATTAGATAAAACTACAGAATTGCAAAGCATAAAATAATGTGAATGACAATCTTATACATAGTATGGCAGGAAATCAACAGGAAAAAAGTGGATGTTGAATTGAGGCAATTGTTTTTCACAAAAGCAGCCATCTTGTATAGTTATTCTGAAAATGGTTTTTAAATTTCTTTCTCCTTGATGCAAGCCTCGTCAATGGTTGGATTAAAATAAGTAATGTAATCTACAAAATGGAACAGTGTTTTATTGCCATGACCTTTAAACATGATACTGTTTTCTGATTGGCCATATATTTTGTCCGTTTCTTCCAGGTTAGTGAGTAGTAAACTGGGAAACAAAAGAAGGCTGGAAACACAGTCAATCAAAAACAGAACAAAAAAATCCATAAAATAAGACCCATGCTATAACTCAGGGGATGACAATATTGCATTGTGGGAAACTTATTCTCATGGTAAAAGTTGTAGCAAGTGGAAATGACAAACCATTAATTTTCTTTCAAGGGTATATCTAAAGATATAACCTTTAGTCTAAACTCTGGTAATTTACTCATATAGTGGAAGATTGAAAGTACCTGTATAAATATGACTTTTATAATTATTTTACATCAAAGTGAAGAGATTAAAATTGAAATTTAACAGGAAGCTCTCACAAAGAAAAGATCATGAAATGTCTTCAATTTAGAAGCAAAAAGCTGTTTTGGATTGCTATGTAATATGGAAAAAAGATCAATTGCTTAAATAATTTCAAATATATTCTATATTTGTAATCTGAGAATTCTGACTTATCATTTTGCTATGAATCTAAAATCCTGCATCACTTCCATTTTTACTGCATCACTCTGGGCATTTTTAATTGTAACTTTTATTTTTAAAGGTTTTTTTTAAATCAAATGTACTGTTCATTCGCACTGATTACATGACTGATATGAAGGCTATGGGAAAAAAATGACATAAAAACATTTGCAGGTTGTGCCCAGTTGGACATTCAATCATATTCCAAATCCATTTCAGATAAAATGTCAGGTATCTTTTTTATTTATTTGTTTGTTTGTCAAACATGTACAATATAACAAGTATAGGTATGAACATAAATATAAACAAAGGAAGTAAATACAAATAAATGGGGACAGTAAGACAGGGACAGTAGGCACACTGGTTCGCTTATGCACATCCCCTTTACAAACATCTTGAATTATGGCTTTGCTCTTCAGTACCATCTTTCAATTCTGACAAGTCCATATAACGAATTACCATTGGAAGTTGTGGAAATAATGAAAATTTATTATGGACTGGGAGAAATGAAGAACCCTTTATTCTAGGATATAATTGTTTTTTAAGAATAGTCAACAGAAGGGGAAAAGTAGGCTTGAGTATTTACAAAACGTATTCATTTTCTGCACCCACAACCTCTTAGGTACCCTTTTATTTCACAGAAGTAACTTATTAAATAATTAATTCTTTATTACTAAACAAAATGGTAAAAAGAACTGAAAACCTTTATAACTCCCCTATTGGGGAATTTAGGCAACTTGACCCCAAAGTCTGGGAAAGTGCTAGGTCTTAATTGGCTATGAGATTATATCTGGGGTTCCCATCTTTTTCTTGCCAAAATTCCGTCAGAATCTGCCTTTCTTTAATTCAGATCTATTTTCCATGTCATGGTATGATATGGAACATTATATCACTAGCATTCATGATGGGTTAGGGTTAGGGTTAGCGTAGTTAGGGTAATGAAACATCTGCAAGAAAACAAGAAAGCTTAGAGAGCACGAAGGATTTCTCAGGTCACAATATTGTTAACTGCTTCAGAATTATTCTGTACAATTTGTATAATTGAAGAGCATTAGTTTAATAATAATGGCATCCTATCCACACCATATACAAAAAATTGTCTTATTTAAGATATCATCTGGCAATGGTTGACATTCTCCTCAAAATGCAGGTTTCAGCAGGATAGCTGATGAGATGTCATTAATCAATGCCTTTTCACATATTGTAATGCATTTGAAGTGAACACACCAAAAATGTACAGAATGCCCTACATTACTCCCATACATTCACTATTGGCACTTCGGTGCATTTTTACTTAGAACTCTGGCTGTGACAAACAAAGGTTCCATTTCTTGATTGCTAGCAGGAAGAGAAGAAGAAAGTTTCTTAAGAGACAATCATCCAGCAAATTGTTTCTGATAGTTCCTTGCTGCTTCTTTTTGTCTGTTCTACTGCAGCTGCATATGTATGTTCAGTTTTATAGAACTGGCTGGTCTGGTTTATCTAACACTTGTGAACATTTTGCTTCTTAAGAAAAATTACAAAATTCCACAGAAATCATGACTTTCACTTTGTGTTGCAGAAAATTGATTGTAAATTGAAGCTATATTATACCATGTGAATCAGAAACAATTAATCTAAAGGAGATACGATTTCAAGTACATTCAAGGTGTTTAAAACCAATTCATGTTCAAACTTCTCTTTTTATGTCAGCAGCTCTGGTTGACACAGGGTTGAAAGGTCTTCCCTATTCAGTTTAATTGTTATCACTCCTATTTTAATTTGAAATCTATACAGGGATTCTGAGGGATTAGAATAGTGATGTTGCCAGAGATCACACAACAGTTGTGGAAGACCTCAAAAGTTTACCTTTTTAAAATTCATCTATGCAATTCAGGAATACATTCAGAAAGCCCATATATACTTTTATATGTTTGAATACTTTTGTTTTGTTTTGTTTTGTTTTGTGTTAGAACTGGCTTTATCTTTCTGCAACTTGTTGGCACAATGAAGTGGCTTAGCATGCACTCAGATGTAGAAAACATGAATCTGCTTTAATCATTGAAAAGTTTTCTTTTTTAATGCATGACTGTTGTATTTTCAAGCATTTCTTCCAAAGGATTTTTACAGTACTGATGACCTACAGAGTATATTCTACAAGTAAGTAGAAATATCACTGATAAATTAAAGAAAGTAAAAATCAAACCATTGTTTTATGTCATATGGAAGATTTATTCTTTTTTTTTTGTAAAAATTTTATTGAGTTTTCAACAACAAACAAATAACTACACAAACAAACACCAAACAATGTATCGTTTTTTGAGAGCAGCAAGATCCCGAATTATCACTTCTCCATACAGAAATAAGCTTAATCACATATTCATCTATTATATTCTATTCCATATCTCATTACTATAACAATATTATCTCACCATTTTATCCCCTTCCCTACT
>JANHFJ010008034.1:11357-21703 GCA_032468195.1 Cerberus rynchops
ACTGCGGCCCAATTGAAGAGAGTGCGGCCCTCATCATAACTCAAATGTGACAATATGGCCCTTGGGGGACTCTGAGTGTGACATGCCTGCTTTACAAAATGTTTTGGTAACAATGTCTTTGAAAGAAGAAAGGTACAATACTTGTGAGCTGCTCTGGAAGTGCAGCAGTTCAACTCTGACCCCTGAGATGTTCTTTGTTCAAACACAAGGACTTCTATGCTGACATATAAATATCAGCAAAATGTTTCTTAATTTACTGAACTTTATTTTCTGGAGGATGAAGTAGCAAAGTTTGTTGCACCCCGGGGTCAAAGCAACATTCCTATGGGCCCAAAACATGTTTTGCATCTAGTGCTGTTTCTTTACATGGCTTCATCCATTGCCATCACCTCTCCTGCTTATCACCCACTCTACTGTACTCTATAGATAATCTTTGATAATTTAGCATAATTATATCATATTCTAGAGTTAGGTCTCGCTGAAAAGACTACCCTGCTTCTTGCCCTGGTAATCTTTCTCTTCCTGCCTAATGTCAGGCTATGTGTTGATTGATGCAGGTCCTATGCATATTTGCAGTTGGCACCCACTGCTGCCTCCATGCATGGCCTTCTAGCGCAGCTGCTGTTGCCTTCACATTTTCCCTGGACTGGAAGGGTGCATCTGTTTTTTATTTGAAGTCATTATAATAATTGTTTGGCATTGACATTGTATTTGAGAAGTGAACTAGCTTCATTAATGCATTTCAGATGGAGGCCTTTCAGTTCTTTTGCCTGAAATAAAAATTTAAGATTGTAGTAGAGAGGGAAGCCAAAGGAAGCCTATGTGTCCTAAAATGAGAATACTATACAAAGATGTTCAATCTTGTCATCTCAAATCATACTCTAATATGCAAAATGAAGATTACTGGAAAGGAGTCAAAACAGTGACAAGGATTTCTCATACATTCACCCTCTGTCATGATTTACTATATATGCTTTTTCCCTTGCCATCATTCTCTGTAAAAATATAAGAATATAAACAGTGTCTTCTGGATCAAACCCCTGGCTGATCTACTGTAGTCCAACAGTCTGTTCTCATAGTGACCAAATCCCTACAGAAGGAAACTTACTGGTCTCCCAACAGATGGCCTCAGAGGCAGTCATATTGTCATCAAAACTAATAACCTTTGATCTCCAGACTTCCATGAATTAGTCCAACCATTTTTTTAAGCCAGCCAAGCTGCTAGTCATCACCACATCTTGAGGTAGCAAATTCAACTACAGGTGGTGTTAAAAATATTTCTTTTTTATCTGTCTTGTTTCTTTCAAGATTCAATTTCAGTGGCATCTCAGAAAACACCTTTAAAACTTGATAGGACACCTATATTTGAATGAACAGCAATACTTTTTAACAATATCAAAACTGATTGTTCTCTCTCCCTCTGTCTTCCCATAGTTTTATAACATATTTTTCATATGCAATCCCACTATATACTCCCCCTGAAGTTTGTATAAAGATATTGACACGGTATATTGACTGTTTTACAATATTCTTCTTAATGATTTCAAACAGAGAATTTGTTGTTGTTTAAATAGCAGCCACTCATTCTGTTGCTGATATTTTCTTTGAATTCTCTAGGATGTCTTTCCATCATGAAAAGTGGTGCATTTAAAAATCTATTCCAAGCAATCCACAGTTGCTTGGAATAGATTTTTAAATGCATCACTTTTCATTTACTTGTATTGAACTGACCTTGTCATAAAGAGGAGGTGACCCAGCCCAAGAAGACCCTTAGAGCCATGGTGGCGCAGTGGTTAGAATGCAGTACTGCAAGCTACTTATGCTGACTGCTGGCTGACTATAATTTGATAGTTCAAATCACATCAGGCTGACTCAGCCTTCCATCCTCCAAGCTTGGTAAAATAAGGACTGAGATTGTTGGGGGCAATATGATGATTCTGTAAAGCAGCTTAGAGAGGGCTGTACAGCACCATGAAGCGGTATATAAGTCTAAGTGCTATTGCTATTACAATCCCTTTTTATTTGACTGTTTAGTATTATCAACACATTAGGTGACCTCATTCTAAATCCAGATAATTTATAACACGTTAACAGGACCGATTCATCTCTCTAATTTACAAGTTATCCTCTTATTCCTATTGTTTCTTTCCTGTTCATTAATTACTTATCAGTCACACAAAAAAAACATGTCTCCTGTTTCATGTTTGCTGAATTCCTCTCAAACTTTTGAAGAGATTCAGAAATGACAAAGGCAGAAATAAGTTGTTCAAGAGGGTTTTTTTTAAAAGACAATTTATATTGTGTCCATTTTCTCACTTTATAAAAACCCTAATAATTTTTACCAAGGTAAACAAAATGGTTCAATGGTCTATATTCAATTCTGTTTATAGTTTCTCATTGCTCACCAAAAATATTTTAAAGTTAAAAATAAAAAGTACTGTATTTAAAATAAAAATAAAAAATATTTTAAAATGAAAATAAAATAACAGTACAATTTGCTTGCTTGTGAGGAATACCTTTGAGATTGTCCCTCTGTCTTTATCATTCCTCCAGGAGAGAAAAAGTGTCTCAGAACTTTAATCAATAGTCTTTAAATTGATTTAACTTTTACCCAGATGAAACAGAACTATAATTCTTTCATATCCATTGTAACAACCTGGTGTCTCCCACAATTTTAATTCTATCAAGGCCAGACATTAAAACTTATCAAAAATGATTATTTGCATAAGACATTGAAATAATCACTTAATCTTCCATTACTCTAATCAGCAAGCTAAAATTGGAAAATACCTTAGGAAGTTTAACAGTCAACAAAGAGAATTTCAGTTAATGTGTTAATAACACTAGGCAAAGAATATACAACCTAATACAGCAGCCAATGTATTGGTCTGATTGCCAATAGAGTTGAAAAGACAAATTAATAGCAACATTGGGGAAAGAAGGTTAGAAAAGATTTACAGTCTATGTGGAATATGGACTATTACTACAAGCCAAATCTTTAGTAAACAGAACTCTTCTGAGAGCATTTTGTAATTTTACAAATTTTACACATTAGCCATCATACATTATAATTGCATTATTATGGTTGATGTTATTAATTTTTCTATATAGTTACAGTGGATGTTTTGGTTGTTTAATGTCTGATTACTTTGCATCAACATTTGAATTGTTGAATTATGAGTATAAATCAGGAGAGTCCTGGCAGATTGAATGGTATACAAATAAGTTAAACGAATATAATTGGTGAAGATTTTGAGAAGTCCACAGATTTGGACAATGCTCAGGTTAGGGAAAGTCTCTTTATTTAGTATTCAGAGTCCTTGAATGTACAGAATTAATGAGAGGGGTAAGACAGAACTGGACTCTGATGTAACCATGCATCACTGAACATACTCCACTGAACATTTATGAAATATGGAAATGCCTGAACAAGACTTGAATTTAAACTAATGAAAATATGACATCAAAGTTTTTGGAAGAATCAATCTCACACTATTCAAATCATTCATTCAAAAGCATTAAAACAACTGGAAGTGGTTATTGAATAACTGAATTATGTAGTCTGAGAAATGACTCTGAAAGGTTAATTATGGATCCAGCATGTACAAACTAATGAAAATAAAACAGAAGCATGTGGAAGGCATCAAATTTACAATTTTTAACATGAGCAGCACTAATAGACCTTTTCTATTGCCAGGCACAACCCTTGTAATTCTACAAATTAGGCCAAGCCCATGGGAATGGTGTGCCTGCAGCTGCTGAACAGATGTGGGAATGAAAAACGAGGCAGATTCATCCAAATAAAACCGGATGGTTTTGCAGTTAATAAAATTACTAATAATCTGCTGCTAACTGACTATAGTTCCATCTAAAAGGCCAGGCATTTCATTTTATAGAAAAAGTACATCCAGGGGATGAAAGGTAAAATAACTGCACTGGAAAACTCATTACCGATTTAGGCCTCATGCTGAATTTTCCTTGACGGAGAAAAGACAAGAAGTCTATGATAGCCACACGAGAGCTGGATGGACAAACAAACATTACTATATACTTGCAATCCATCATTCACAAACATCCCAAAACAAATATATGACAAATATATAACAATATATATATGTTTATATATATATATAAACAATAGCAAAAGGGAGCTATAACAAAAATATATCGCCATTTTATTAAGAAAACATAGCTAAATCTGTGTAATTATTTGGCTTTGGCAGATCTGCTAAAGGGCAAAATGTAAAATGGGAATTACATTGCATATAACCATCCTTAGCAGATACATTACTTCTAAATGCAGAGAAGTAATGTATAATATTACTAGGAAAGAAAAGATTGGACAACTCTTTGTCCAGGATGACATAACAACTTCTGCCTTGGGCTGGAGGTTGGATTAGAAGACCTCCAAAGTCCCTTCCAGCCTTATGATTCTATTATTTAGAAGTAATGTATCTGTTAAGAATGCATTCTTTGTGCATTCTGTGGTCAGACCAGGGTGTCCAGTTGGGGGTGGGAAGTAATGGAGTCAGAAAACTATTTGAAGCCCTGCCCTTTTGTGATATATAATAAAAGTGACAGCACTTGGGTTGCACCCTTGATTGTTTTTACCCCTGCAGGTGCCACAGCATTTAGCTACCTTATTCATCAGAAGTAAGATAAATACTTGTATATAAATACATAGTGAGATATTCATAATTGATTTTATACCTCAACACCAACACATTTTTTTCTTCCAGTTCTAGTTTATGTGATTTAATATCTAGGTTCCCTTCTCCAATGTATGTGAATTTACGTCAGGGGTATTAGAAGGCAGAGCTTCCCTTCCTAATGCAATTTCAATGGAAGATGGTATTTTGAAATTTTATTAGCAAAAAAACCCAAACATAGTAAATGAAAAGGAAAGACTGTACACAGTAACTAGAAGTAGAGGTGAGCTTTCCACAATGCACTGAAGGAGAACAAGGAATTAGGCCAATAGAGGTCTTGGAAGAATACTACCATAGATGGAGCAGTGCAGGAGCCCAGCCTTAGGGTCAAGTCAGGTGACAAGTAGCCCTATTCAGTTTGAGAGCTGTAAAACGGGCCTTGTCTACCCAGATATTTATGTTTCATAAGCTTGTTTAAGGTGACTTGAATTTAACTTTATCAAGGGTTTCGTGCTGTACAACAGTGATGTAGCTCTCTGTTGAGGCAAAGAGGCAGAGGGATTTGCATCAGCAAGACATTTTGGGTTGCAATGCAGCCTGGACGAGCACTCGTGATAGCCGGCAGAAATTTTGATGCCCACATTGTACAGCTGCAGGAAACCACAACTGGCAATTCATTCTGGTTGAAGGAACTTCACTTTACTCTTAAAAAAAAACAAAAACGGAAGGAGCCACACTGCTCCACAGCATGGCTTCAAGCAGGTGAGTCCTTTCAGCTTTCATCAAAACAAGGCACATTGTATGAAGATCTGCATGGTTTTTAATTTTCCAGTGTATTGTGAACAACCGACCTGTGGTAATCCAGCAGAGTGTTTACGAAACCTGTTTGAACAGTTACCCTGCTTTTCAAGAAATGAAATGCTTCTGCAGATAAAAGTTTGAAAAGTATCCTTGACAGAAGATTCAGGTCAGAATGGAATTCCATCTGTCTTACTAAGGTAATTTTTCCCTTGAGAAAAACTGCATTCCACACTCCTAAAGATTACAGACACCCTTTCAGTCTGTACAGCTGGTGCTGGGCCTGTTTTCTCCTTTTCCACAGCTGTTGGATCCCCTCTGTGGATTCTATGCAAAAATGCAGAATGCAGGAACTGGAGGGTGTCAATGAACAACACAAAAAAAAGAGTTTAACATAGAATTGCAGTCTTCCCAGTAAGGTCGTACAAAGCCCAATTGAAATATATCAGATTACTCTCCTTGTTGTTGCTTTCCTCCCAAGACTTGGCACAGTGTCTATTTAGAATCTAGTTTTTGATTAGCAACTGTCTTCCTCAGTTCCCACGGTAATTCCCAAAAATCATCTAGGGAATGTTCAGCTTACATCCACAATTAGGATCATTATTTCCATTTTTAAGCAAAGGAGTTGTTAAGTGAGTTGTGCCCAGTATTGTGACATTTTTGCCATGGTTGCTAAGTGAATCACTGCAGCAGTTTAGTGGATCATGTGGTCATTAAGTGAATCTGTTTTTCCCCCATTGACTTTGCTTGTCTGAAGCAGGCTGGGGAGGTTGCAAATGGCGATGACATAACCCTGGGATGCTGTAACTATCATCAATGCATGTTGGTTGTCAAATGCCTGAATTTTGATCATGCGACCGTGGGATACTGTGAGAGTCATAAGTGCGAGGACCAGTTATAAAAAAATTTTCCCCAGTGGCATTGCAATTTTGAACAGTCACTACACAAATGGTTGTAAGTTGAGGACTATAGAATGTTGCTACAGAATGTTACTTTGTCTGTTCTGTTCAAAAAGAACAAAACAGATACAGAATGCCTGATCTCGACCTTTTGTAACCTGGTTGTCTTCTGGATCAATGGTTCTCAACCTTTACAACTGTAAAGGATAATTCCCAAAAATCCCCAGGCAGTGTGAGAGTATGAGCATTACATCAGCCCTCAAGTCATGAAGGCGTCAATAATTTAAAACCTCAACAACACTAAATTCTGGAGAAATGCAACAGTGGTAATGAACATTCAGTCTTCCTTGTGAACATTGTCACATTCCTTGTGCAACATTTCTACCTTATTACAGAGAAAGCCTGTGTTCCTCTGGGCACAGGGGTATATTAAGAGAAAAACAGCTGCCTGGTTGACTCTCAGGCAATATTGAGGAAATAGATCAACTAATTAGGCAGAGCAACAAAAAAAATCCAGAAAGGCCCCAAGAGAGGATGTAATCCATTCCAAACTGATGTAAAATCATTTTTACAGGTGGGCACCAAACTTGTGCTCACTGTTTATTTATACTGCTAAATCAGCTTCTTTCCCTAAAGAGTAGGACTTGGCCATATCCATACATTCAAGAGGGACAGGGAAGATGAATTAGGTAACTATTGCCCTGTCAACCTACTAAATATTACCATATTAGCAAGCTACAGAGCTTTCTAATAATATTTAGTAGGCTGACAGGGCAATAGTACAGTACAGAACAGTACAGTACAAAGGTTTCTCTTGTAAACTGCTAGGCTGGCTTGCTGGAGGGGGAGAATTTCTTGAGCCATAAGAGGGAGGGAGGATTTAGGTCAGGTGGATTCAGTCTGGATCACGGCTTAATGCTTTACTATCTCTTTGAAAAATAAAACTCAGTTACCTAAAGCAGCTTTGCACACTACCTTTGTTGACTTTAAATAGGCTTTTGATTCAACACCTATGGAAATCCTTTGGAGACTCAATGTCTCCTCAATGGATTGATCCTTCCAAAGAGCTCCCATGGTTTCATTCCATAACACATACATCCCTGCCTGGCTGCACTTTGTAGAAGCTTTCACTGGCTCACCCATTTTTTGTAGTGCCCACCTGTAGCCCTTGGGAGTCTCCCTATGACCCCACCTGGCCTGCCTGCAGCCTCCAACCTCCCACCAAGCTCAGAAGCAACCACTGGTCCAACTGTGACCCTCATAGACTCACCCATAGTTCCCACTAACCCACCCGCACTCAATGTTCTAACACGGGCAGTTTCTTTCAGCTGTTGAACTATTTCCAACTAAATATAATGAGAATTTTTCTCCCTCCTCTCTTCCATGTTGTGGATGTGATGTATATGACTTCCTTTTGGAAGCAGGGTTTCTGCAATGCTAGAGCAGCTGTTGTTGTCCTGTCGGGTTTGTATTTCACTAATAATTAAGCAGAGGCATTTTATAATGTTCTGCATGGAAATCTTGAATGCATGTGAAATAGTTTCATTGATTATTAGCTTACGGATGGGTCAGACTGCTCATGAGTGATTCATTCACAGTTTGACCCAGTGATGCAGTTCAGGACTACATTACAAAACAGGATCTGGTGGTAACTCAGACCTTGTAGACCACCCAAGACACAATATTCAGCTCCTGCTATATGCAGAAAGAACACACATCTGACATCTGCTAGCATATATTTTAGGGGACAGAAAATGTTCCTTAGCTTAAACACGGTCTCCACACCCCATTTCTGTTTCCTCCCACAGGAACCACAATAGCTAGGGTGGTTCAGACCTGGTTAAAATGTTGCACAGCTGTTTCAGCCATTTCAGGGTTGACCACAGCTTGAATGAGATATATTGATATCCATCTGATTATTTCTCGCATTACGCTATGTTGTGGATGGTACTCTCTCCAATTTCCCCATTTTACCTCCCTTAAAAAAACAAACAAACCTGTGAAATCCAGAAGGATTTACTTCCCTTTCCACAGACCCATCTTTCTTCCACATTCCTCATCCCTCAACAAAATAGTCAAATCACAATGCTAACCAAAGATTTTGGGAAGTCCAACCTGTTTTCAGGGCAACAGTTTGAGGAAGAATTGATATAGAATATTACACGCTTACGAATATCTATGCAAGAACCACTACTGTCATGCAAGAACCACTACTGCTAGGCTAATGCTGCTGTTTGTTTTTCTTTCCTCTTAATTCCAAAATGTTTCCTGCTTTTCCAATGACCACAGTGGAAAAGAAATTACAAAATAATTATGTCCTATAAATGCCAATGAGGCGGTGTACCCATTGCCTGGCTAAACTGAGAAAGTACCAGATGTTTGCCTAGCAATTTTGTACCTTGCCTATATTTATCCTGGACAATAAATTAGGTAAGGCTTATCCTGATGGGACAAAGTAGTGGAAGGGATATTGTTGCAGATGGTACCCTGTCTTTTCAGTTAAAAAGTATTATTTTTTGCTATACACCATCTTTGATATGATTCTTCATTTAATGAAACATTCAATTTGTTGAATGTGTAATAGTATAACTTTCTGGTTATGGCCATAGTGGTTTTGAAATGGAACACTTGCATTTCATGGGGGAACTGAAGAGAAGATATCTTAATAATACAACGGAATATCATGAAAATTTAAAACTGCTTTCATCATAATCATAATTTGATAAAGAAAATCTAAAACTTATCCTTTAATAGCCTGATTTCTTGTCAATATGTTTAAAGTAACTTAAAGGAATATCCAAGCTAAAATATTAAACTTTTATAAGATTTATCTTCCTTCAACTCAACTCATTTTTAAAAAAAATATATAAGTATTTTTTATATGGAATCAGATAGTGAGGATATTTATAGCTACAAATAAAAACAGTTTCCATGGAATAATTATTACCTGATATTTAGAAGCAAAAAGTAAAACAAATTTCCTTAAAAATATGGGAGTATGTAGGAAGAATATGAGGCTATTCCAGTTCATTGAAGAGCTTAACAAATTATCAAACTGTGCACAGTATCGATATTTTGATTTTTACTTAACATTTAATTCTCCATAAGACACAATATAACATTGATATATAATAATACTTTGCCTTCAACTCAACCCAAAGCATCCATTATTTAATAATGCAAACCAACAGTTCTAAGATGAAATAAAAAATAAGACATAAAGTATATCCTTGACAGTTTCTATTACATTTGATAGATGAAAGTGTATTCCTTTTATAATAACATTACCATAATTGAATACTGCATAAATATTTTAAGTGCCTACTGTTGAAGAAATTAAGTTCCTGTTTAGTATTCATAAAAGATTTATATAATTCTGGTGTAAGTTATCTTACATATAGACCATAGATCATAGAATAATAGAGTTGAAAAGGATCTTGTAAATCTTCCAATCCAACCCTCCTGCTCAACCTGGAGACTCTATACCATTCTGGACAAATGGTTGTCCAGTCTCTTCTTGAAAACCTCCAGTGATAGTTGTGAAAAACTCACAACTTCCAGAGATAAGGCCATTCCACTGATTAATTGTTTTCACTATCAGAAAAGTTGTCCTTACTGTTAGTTCTAGGTTGGCTCTCTGTTTAATGATCTTCCACTTCTTTCTTCTTGTCTTGCCTTCAGACTCTTTCAAGAACAGGTTAATCCCCTCCTCTCTGCAATAGCCCTTCAAATATTAGAAGATTGCTATCAGTCCTTCTCTTTGTTAGGCTTGGCATGCTTAGTTCCCTCAATTGTTCATCATATGATTTAATCTCCAGGCCCCTTATCATTGTGGTTTTTCTGTTCTTTTTATTGTTTTTAAACGTTGTTGTTGTTGTTCCCATTAAGTATTAGCAAAAATAGAACTTCATATAAGATAAAGTAATGTATTAGCAGGTACTTAAATTCATGTTCTCATATGTTCCCAGACAGGCTTCCCAGAGATAGGAAATCACTTAGA
>JANHFJ010008040.1:8824-18997 GCA_032468195.1 Cerberus rynchops
AAATTCTAGGAGTATGAACTGTTTGAAAATGTGGCAGCATATCCAGAAAAGAGACAAAGACCTGCAGATGTAGTACAAAACATCAGGAAGGCTAAAATAACATTCTGTTACATCAGAATCTAGTAACCAGTTATGTCCCCATGGCAACCCTTTTGAGAATTGGGAAGTCAATCTCCCATTCTAAAATTGCAGAACTGTTTTTGCAGCATTTCTTCCTGTGCCATAGTAAAATCAGAAGTTAATCAACTTAGCTACAGAAGAACTGTAACCTCTTAAGAACAAAGGGGCCTAGTGCCAATCCTGGATCAGCTCCTGGATCATCACTAATGCTGCAACAAGAGAATCACTGAAGAATGCCTTAAATTACATCAGTCCAAAAGAAGAAGGCTACATTTATGGGATCTGTTTTGCTGGCTAAAATCCCTTCTAGAACCTCAAAAGCAAAAGACCATTCTGAGATGTGATATCTGACTTTCAGGACATATGCATTAATATTTAAGAGAGTTTGTACAATGATTATACAATAAGCAATCTCACAAAAATTCATGAGTAATTACATATTTGTGCCAACATGCAGAGACCGAAATTTGCGAGTATAATAGTAGAAACTTGCATCATATCTAAATGCACGTTTAAAAAATTCTGCTCTGTAATGTTACCAAAATACACACAGTGTGCTCTTTACATTACTTAATTATATGAACTTGATGGAAATTGATTTATTTCTTTCATCATTTTTCCTTCCTTCTCTTTAGTATACAGAAATAAACTTAAGTGCTCATCTTGTTTATTAAGTTAGATCAGGGGTGGGCAACTGTGGCCCCTTTGTGAGCTGTGGACTTCAAATCCCAGAATTCTTCAGCCAGCTATGCAGCTGCCCACCCCTGAGTTAGATCATCATTTCCCAAGGTTTCCCATTATAAGAACTAGTATAAAGTGATATACATTACCACTTAAAAGCTTTTGTGAACTATATCATTTTAAAAATTCATAAGGAAGCCTAGAGCTGATAGGAATCAAACTTAAGACATATTTTAAAAACACAGATATTTCTAGTAATTTACTAGGGTCACTCATAAACACATAATGTGCAGATCTATTATCCCAGCTCTTCACAGAACAGGTGCAGTATTCTTATACTACAAATTTGGGATTTCCGACATATTAATATCTACAACCGAGATAGTGATATTCAGTAAGATACTCTTGTATCTTCGTTTTTTAAAAAACTGTCACCATATTATTCAGTGGATTCTGTGTTCACTTCACTTCCTCTTTTTCTGGAGTTACAACTTGCATTTATCATACAGAATCTGGCTATACTTCGTCAAAAAAAAAAAATCATTCATGAAACTCGTGGATTCAGGCCAGATTCTCTTTATCACTTCAACTTTTGATGTATTTTTGCATTCATACCCTGTCTACCATATAGCATGTTATATCTTATACTCCCAGGTTGTGCTTCAGTGGAGCTCTGCAATGTAATTTCTCATCCATTATCCATCTTTAGCTCCATGTAAGAATATTTACTGTTTCCTGAATTTAAAAAAAAAGTTATCATCAAGAAATATGCTCTAAGATCTGACTTACATTTTGTTTGTGCTCAGTTTTGCTGTACTCCTAATAGTTTTTGTCAGAATATCCTGAGCATTTAACCCCACTTAAGAATTAATTACTGGACACTGATTTTTTTTTCCAAAGTGGAATATATTAGTTGAATTATTGTAATCTTCTATGCTGTTAGAATAGTGTACCATAATAACTGCATGGTAGTAGCTGCTTTTTTGGAAATGTAGGGGTAGCACAGAGTAATTAGTGAAGTTACTTGTCAGGTACATGTTATTCACTCACATAACAACTGAAAACTGAGAAGAAAGTCCTTTAACAGGATATAAAATGTAAACTTAAAAAAGCCATTAAGGGGGTCTATTTTTAATGAGAAGCATTCTGTTCCAGGTATAGCTACAAAAAATATACTCTGTAATTAAGGATAGAATTGATTATGGAAGTGATTTCAATGTTAGCTTTAGCTGAGAAATTTCTTAATAGCTCAGAGCAAAAATATCTAAAATATGCATCCAGAGGGAGAACTTCTAAGACCCAAGCCCAGGGCAGGACATTTATAAACATTGCAAACGTTCTTTTGTTTGAGATATTCATAGTATTATGTACTTTATGTTGTCTTTCTAATAAAGAAACATAAATAACATGTTATATGTGTTTATTATAATCAATGAAAACATATATTAAAAGATAAAAGATAATCTATTACTTAAAAATAAATAAAGCTAAATGAAAAAATGAAAGATTAGGTGTTTCCCAAGTACTTTTGGGGAATAAATGTACTTTAAATATTTTAATGTGTACAATGTAATTTTTCACTCCAAATTAAGAGTCATGATTAATTTATTTCCTGAAAATGGTGCTAGTATATGCAAAACTATAAAATTATAACTGCAATTTGCAGGATATGTTGATACACATGCACAAACTTCTAAGCATGAAGAAGAATGACTGTATGTCCTTCATTCATAAATCAGTTACAATGCTAAAGAAGATGA
The DNA here is from genome assembly GCA_032468195.1 of Cerberus rynchops. Lineage (NCBI taxonomy): Eukaryota > Metazoa > Chordata > Lepidosauria > Squamata > Homalopsidae > Cerberus > Cerberus rynchops. Next base: position 11,386 of record JANHFJ010008040.1, read on the forward strand.
ATAATGGACTACAAGTGGCCAATCAGCATATCAGATGACATCAGTTTATCTATTGTTCATCTTTATTCACCTACAATGGGTCTTTTTAGCAATAGAACACCATACTTGCATTAGTTTTAAGACAACAGACAAGCCATCTTCTTAATTTACTGCTATCCATACTTTCTGTATTCACTTTTCTCTTATAAGCTTCCAATGAGTAAAATGATGATAGGAGTTTATTTTAATTTGAGCTCTGTTCTAACTTGATTTGCCACACAATCTTCTCACTGACTAGAGATTGTACTTTATGACTTTTCTTTCTTTAGCTGTGAAGAGTGAACATCAAACTAGTAGGACTGAGCACCCTTATGGAAGAACTTTGAGAAGATGCTTGCTTGCTTTCTTGTTTTCTTCCTTGTTTGCTTCCTTGCTCCATTGCTCATTCATTCATTCAATTTATAAAGCCACCAATCTCACATACGTGGCTGGCTCTGGGTCATGACTGGCTCTGGTAGCTCAAAATAATTGAAAACATTTCCCCAAAAGAGAAAATTACAAAGAAAAGGCAAATAAAAGTATAAGCATGTTGAAACCATTAAAAACAATATACCCTGCTGCCAAGATACAAAATATACACAGCATTCAATATAATCACTCAGCAGATGCTACACTACAATTGGATGACCAAACCTGATTGTCAGAACCAGCCTTTCAAAAGGCCAGTAAGGTCAGGATCAATGTAATCTCCAGAGGGATTATGTTCCAGGGGATGGTGGTACTATGACAGAAAAGATTCTCTTCAGGATCCCATCAGACAACCTTAACAAATGGGACACAGACACATTGGATCTAATGAAATGGATAAATGCAACAGGGGAGAGGCAGTCCCTTAAATAACCTAATCCCATGCCATTTAGGGCTTTATAGTTCATAACTAGCACCTTGAACTGAACTCAGAAGCATAGTGGCAGCCAATGTAGTGTGCAGAATAAGAAAGACACATAACTACCCATTTCCACATTTTGTGGCAGCTGCAGCTTCTGAATATTCCTATATAGAGTGCATTACAGTAATCCATTTGGAAGGTGACCACGGCATAATGACTAAGATTAGAGAGTCCAAAATCAAGAATGGGTGCAACTGGTGCAAAACACAAAGTTGTGCAAAGGCCCTCCTGGTTATCACTGCCATCTGCTCTTCAATCAAGAGATATGAGTGAAGGAGATTTCTCACAAGGCCTGTTTAGAGCAGTGCTACCCTATCCAGAACAAGATATCAATGTTAATTTGATGCAAGAGGTTTTGCCCTCTGTTCCTGCTTTGCAGGATCTTGGAGAGTTTATTTCTCTGTTTCTGCTCCTGTTAAACATCTACATGAAGCTGCTGGGGGAAGATCATTTGCTGCCATGGGATGAGGTATAACTAGTATGCTGAGGATACTTAGTTCTATATCTCTGCTCCTGGTGAATTAAATGATACTGTTCATGTCTTGTCTCACGAAGTTTCCAAAACACAAAGGCACTCAGTCTTGCTAGGTTGAGCTGAAGCATGCTGTTCCCCATTCCAAACTCAACAGCAAAGAATGGAAGCACAGCTCCTATCTTGCTCATGCCTGAGGTAATCCAGTAGTGCAGCCAATGCTATTTCAATATCGTACCCAGGTTTGAAACCCAATTGGTAGAGTTCCACATAATTCATTTCATCCATGATTCTCTGAAGCTGTTCCATAACCATCTTCTCAATGACCATCCCTAAAAATGGAAGACTGGACACTAGATAGAAATTGCCCAATATAGCTGAATCTACCAATGGCTTTTGAGGAAGGGGTGAACCAATGGCTCTTTAATTGATATGCATAATGAAAGACAGACTGAGCCTATCTGAAAGCATTACTACTCTTCAGCTGGAGACAGACATTAAGAAAATACAGCACCATGATTGTTTTTAATATATATGTATCTTCAGTCACATGGATGCTTGCATGCATCCCCACTGTCTGGAACCTATTTCAGTCCTTGTTCTCTTGAGGTAATAAATAGTAATTGCACCTAAATTGTGGGAGTTTCTGACCTAGGAAGCTATATTTGATCCTCTCTTGCTAGCCTTCCTCTGTTTGGGTGCACACTTTCTTATCAACATTTATTTTACAGAATGGTATAGGTGTTTTTTGTTGTTGTTGTATCTGTTTGGATTTTCATTTATTTATTGGAATGTTTATTAGATTTAATTCTGCTTGGACACCTTGAGTGACACAAAAATAGCTATAATGAACAATTAATAAAAGACACAAACCATCCAACAGCTATATCTTCAAAACAGAAAAATGTCATGCTTGCATCATTTCAGCAACTAGCTATGAGAGGTTATTAGTCAATTCAACTATTGACCAACCTTCTAAATGTGAAATAAGCTAGAAAATAAAGCAAGCTCAGAAGCCATTTAACCTTGTAAACAAGCTCTAAGATGTAGTGTGCAGTGCTTAAGTGAAGGAAAATTTATTTAAAACACCCCATGATACAGCCAATCAGATTAAATCAACTTTGGTTTTCACTATTTTTACTTACTTAATTTTTAATAATTCAGTGGAAGGAGGATGATTTTATAGAGCAACATAAAGATTGCTTATTCCCAAGTAATTGTTAATGGTTGCAAAATAAACAAATATTCAAAAAAAAAATCCCACCTGCCAAGGAATATCTGCCCACTGCACAGTTTTAAAAGCACAATATTTCATTTCAGTAGCAACCTATCTTGAAAAAAGAATATGTACTTCCAAATTCTAGCTATTCACATGAAAAACATAGGATATGAACAATGACATTCAAAGGAAAACAAGTTGGAAGATATCTTGTTTACAATTTATTTGGACTGTAATTCATTCCACCCTTATTTTTTAGACCTTGAGAACCTGAAGATGAATTTATAATCCTGCAACAATGATGTAGCATAAATAAATAGATTAAACAATGCATCAATGACAAAAAGTATCAATGTGATTATCAGGCACAGGGAGACAGCTTGGGTCAAGCACTAACCATGCAGACATATAGCTGCTAATTGGTCAATTACAATTGTTTGTAGCCAGCCAATAGCTATTAATTAGGCATTGCTGATTTCACTCTTTTTGGACTTATCCTCATTGCCTTGTTTCCAGAAGAGACCCACAACCATTATTTAAGATAGGAACAGATGGTGTTACCCTCTATTTACCCTTTAGTCACCATGAATGCAATGTTCAGTATGCTTTCCTGTTACAGTTTTAAAGTACTCTTTTCCAACTATCTCACCTCAGATGATTCTATCTATATGGCTAGAGCAGTATACTCCCTTACAAGCTAACCACAGCAGACAGTTCATTGGCTATTTCACAGAGGTAGGAACATCCCCTCAATTGAGTCAATGCTGTAGTTGCTCTGATCTTGTACTGTATTTCCTGGGTAGTTTTCCTATTACAGTAGTACAACTAGCATATAGAATGTTGCCAGTTTAAACTCCACATATTTTTTAAAAAAGTCATATTTGTCTTTCTCTAAACCAGCTAGTTTTTCCCTGGGCTTTAAAAAAAGAAAAGAAAAATCTAGCAATGAATCATTTTTATTTATTTTTATTTTTATTTATTAGAATTTGTCAAACAATAACAGTAAAAATGGATACAAGAGTAAGAAAAATAAGAAAATACAATGACAGGGATGATAGGCACATTCGTGCATTTATGCACGCCTCTCTACTGTCTACTTAGGTATGGTGTAAAGTCCATGGAAGTCAGTTTGCAACGAAAATTATCAGAATTTGTAGCAGATACAACTGAATCAGGTAGAGCATTCCAGATTTTGACAACTCTATTACAAAAGTAATATTTCTTATAGTCAAGTTTGGAATGATTTACATTAAGTTTAAAGCAGTTGTTAGCACGCGTGTTATGTAAACTCAGCAGCTACATCCTCTGCCAGTGCTAGACTTCTACCCTTTCATCTTTCTTTGTCTGTAGTGTTGCCAAGTTTTGAAGTCCATCTGCAACCATCAGAGACGTTTCTTTACATCAATGGCAGTACAAATTTCCACATGTCTATCACTGCAAGGTATGCTTATTTACAACTATGAGTAGCTAGAGAAATTTATTTTGGCACTGGATAACCTCTGCATGAAAGGGATTTTTCTTTGGGTCATAATATTCAGAAAAATAAGATTTGGAGACTAGTCCTGACCTCAGTCTACAGGCAGAAAATCTGTGAGTACTGCCAAGAACCATTAAAGCTTACAAATGTAACAAGCTTAATCCAGAGGCAGTTTCTGAAAACACTTACCTAAAGCAGCAGGGCAATTAAAATAAAGATTAGGCTAGAAATACAGGGATACCAGAATGTTTCCTTCCTGCCTCCCTTGCAGGATTAGCTTTGTAAAGTGGGAAAAGATTTCTTCCAACACTGGTCAGTGAACTGGTCAGAAAATTAACATATGGTTCTAGAGAACTGGTGTGAACCTGTAACAACCCACCTCTACCTAGCATCTAATCTTCCAGAATAATGTAGGAATAGGTAGGTTGACAGCTTAAGGAAGTAGGTTCTTTATTTTGTTTTCCTCCCACATTTTCCTCCCTTCTGCTTCAACATATCCAATGGAAAATTCTGGGTGCAATTCATTGTTGTTGTTATATACTGTATTTTTCATCTGAAGGACCACTAATCTGAAGGAGTTTGATATCAACTGGGAGACAAACTCTGCAACAAGTGGAAGATTGAAGAGGTTCCTGACAAACCTAGCAGAGAAATTTGTCTCCCAAAAAGTAGAGAAGGCAGCTAGTGGATCAGCCATATTGTATTCTCACTAAAGAGATGAAATGATAGAAAGTGTTGAAGTTACAGGAACCTTAGGAGGGAGTGATCATGCAGTATTGGAATTCAGCATTATGCATGCAACAGAACAAAGTCAAACTAGATGACTTTAAATCACAAGGAACAGATGGATTATACCCTAAGGTTCTGAAGGAACTTCACAGATGTAATCTCACTGAACTATATCTTCCAAAGATCCTGGAGCATCAGGCAACTACCAGAGAACTGGGAAAGAGCTGATGTAGTTCCCATCTTCAAAAAAGAAAAAAAAAAGATCCAGGAAACTATAGACCTCTCAGCTTGACCTCAATACCTGAAAAAATTCTGGGAAAGATTATCAAGCAATGAATCAATGAACACCTAGAGGCAAAGAAAGTCATAACCAAAAGTCAACATGAGTTTGCAAAGAACAGATCAAACCAGACAAATCTTATTGCATTCTTTGACAAAGTGACAAAATTAGTGGATCAGAGGAATGCTGTGGATATAAATTACTTGGATTTCTGCAAGGCATTTGATAAAGTAGGCCACAATCTACTACTTGATAAGATAGAAAAATGTGAATTAGACAAATCCACCATCAGGTGGTTTTGTAACTGGCTGGTCAATTGCACTCAACAAGTAGTCCTCAATGGAATTACATCTACATGGATGGAAGTATGCAGTGGGGTATTCCAAGGTTCTGTTTTAGGCCCAGTAATCTTCAACATCTTCATTAATGATTTGGATGAGGGGACAAATAAGGAACTCATTAAATTTGCAGACTACACCAAGCTCTCGGGAATAGGCTTAAGATTCAGAGGTATCTTGACAGACATGAACATTTGGCACAATGTAACAAAATGAAATTCAATGGTGAAAAAAGTAAGGTTCTACATCTAGGCAAGAAAAAAAATGCACAAGTACAGTAGATGTGGTACCTTGCTCAATAATAGTAACTGTGAAAGGGATCTTGGAGTCCTAGTGGACAATCACTTAAATATAAGCCAGCAGTGTAATACAGCTGCCAGAAAAGCCAACACAGTTCTAGGCTGCACTAACAGGGGGATAGAATCAAGATCACATGAAGTGTTAATATCACTTTATGATGCCTTGGTAAGGCCACATGGAACACTGCATCCAGTTTTGGTCACCACAATGTAAAAAAACCATTGAGATTCTAGAAAGAGTGCAGAGAAGAACAACAAAGATGATATGAGATTGGAAGCTAAAACATATAAAGAACCATGGTTCAATAGATTGTGTATCAGCAATCAGACCTCAAAATCTTCATATGATATGATACACTGCTTCCAATTCTACTATCAAATATCTCCCTATGAAAGTTTGATCACAACTGAAGATATATTTACAAAAAGATGACAACTCACTGAAATCTGATATTTTCAGAAAAAAGAGTTGGCTAGTCCTTCAGATTTCCTATGGAAAGAAACATTATTATTTAAATATGAGCCACCAATGTGTAGCAGAACCAAAAAAGTGAATACAATCCTTGGTTGTATAAACAGAGTCATAGAATCAAAACCACACGAAATATTAGTACCACTTTATAAAACTTTAGTAAGACCACACCTGGAATACTGCATCCAGTTTTGGATACCGCACTACAAAAAAGATGTTGAGACTTTGGAAAAAGTACAGTGAAGAGTGACTAAGATGATTAAAGGCCTGAAGACTAAAACATATGAAGAATGGTTGCAGGATTTGGATTTGGTTGGTCTTGAGAAAAGGACTAGGATGACAAGATAGCAGTATTCCAATATTTGAGACCATCCACAAAGATGAGGAGGTCAACATTTTCCCAAAGTACCAGAGAGCAGGACAAGAAATAATGGATAGAAACTAATCATGACCTGGCAAAGCATAATTCATAATTTTCATAGTTTATTGGCATCTAAAGAACAATTTTTAAACTATTCTTCTGGATGGCTTACAATATGAAAAGGATAAAACTTTACAAAAGTATGTTACAATATAAGTAACTTTTTATAAAAAATATCAATACTCTATCTAACTAAAAGATGGTGAGGGAGGGAGTGGGATGATGGTGCAGGAGGTAGGATCTGTTATTACTCCATCAACATCTGCCAATGTGAAGTCCCCCTCCTTGGAGCTCCAACCCAACTGGCAGAACTAGATCTTTCAGTTCTTGGGAAGAAAGGTTGAAGCTGACCTCACTCTGGGTGGGGGGAGATGTTCCAAAGGGCAGGCCCAACAGCAGAGAGGGCTGTTCTGTTGGATCCACCAGCTGGCATACACTGGCTAATGGGACTCACAGCATGTCTTCTCTGCTAACATGGGTGAAGCAAGCCCATCCCATTGGGATGAGACAGTCTCTCAAGTAACCTGGGACCATGCCATGAAGGACTTTAAAAGTGATTACCAGCATCTTGAATTGCACCCAGAAGCAGAAAAACAACCAATACATCTTGTAGAACAGTGGTGTTACATGGGCTACTTTTGGGGGCCCAAAAGTTACCTGTGCCTCTGCATCAGCATATTCGGGATAACCCCCTTTCCCCACATTCAGCCTGAAAGTTTCCTTCTGGGATTCTTTCTTAAAAGTTCCAGTCTAGCCCAGAATGTTTGAAATTTCCTGTCTGAGGATTCATCGGAGATTACCCTGCTTAGCTTGTGGAATCATCCATGATTAAGTATGGTATTGCTATTTATTTTAGGAATAATACATAGAAATGAAGCAAAAATTTGGCCTTGAAAAGTACTATGTCAGGGTTCCACACAACATCCTCAACTCAATTAGAATTCCAGAGAACGAAAGTCCAAAGAATAAAACTTTAT
>JANHFJ010008041.1:4913-15678 GCA_032468195.1 Cerberus rynchops
CTCCCAAACTCATTATTCTTCAGCTTTTTTTTTTTTTTAGAAAATTGAGAAACTAATTCAATGAATTTAAATTACATATTTCCATCCTCAAACATTCCCCCCCCCCTCTTTTGAGGTAGTGTAAAAAAAGACCACAGAAACAGTAATTTTACTTACAGATTAGAACTCTCTCCAGGCAGGATGAAGTTAAGATAGAAAATTTATTTATTTATTCCTGGCAATAGAATCTTTTATTCTATGTCACTTTTGCTTAATATTCCAAGGGGGAAAAAAAAATCATATATATGTATGTATATATGATAGAATTGGTAGCTTTTCTTTATCATTTGCAGGACTCAACTAAATCCATCCAGTTACTCTGGTTATGTACAATATTTCCCCCCCACTGGCTAATATTGACATATCAATATGCTTAAATAATAGGATGTGTTGCTCTGTACCGTTTCTTTCCCCCACTTCCTAACATTTTAATCCTTTTTAAGTTAATTTTAAATGCACTTATATAGAGTTTTAATTTCCAGCTTTCTTTGACGTTGTAGTATGATGTTTCCTTCACCTAACCAAATAATACCATCCAATTCTGCTTCTTTCTAAAGCAGCAAAATCCAGGTAACATAAGAGAATTAAATTAACAGGGAATGCTTTCTAAATAGAATTCTATTGAAGTTGATGCCATAGATTGAGTTAACTTAACTGAAGTATTGCTGTTCTGCTTTCAAGTTTCTTGAAAGTAGACAGAAGATAATTATCCTTCAAGTGACAAAGCATTAGCCATATAGCGAGAATACAGTAATTTAATCTTCAAGTTTGAATAACTCAGACAGGATTCCAGACACAGAAGATAGCTTTTTGTCAGAATTTCTAGTAAGACAATTGTATGGGACCAAGATAACAAATTGCATCTAGATGTCAGCACTTGCTGTTTCCTAATATTAGGATTAATTACATGTCTCATAATTCTCAGAATCAAAGAAGAGAGGGAGGTAAACGTTAAAAATTAAGATGCTAATTATTATTTACATTAGTGATAATCATGGAGTCAAAGTATTCAAAGGTGGTTTTTCCATGCAACTGGGTAATGTTGCAACCTGGACCACAAATAAGTGATCCATTATTAGAGGTTCTAATCCAGCATGTGAACTAGAAAACAAAATGTTGCTGTTTGACAATGATCTGTGTCCAGTCATTCCCTGCTGATTCTCTATTTGCACAGGAAAGAAAAGTTTAACAAGTTTGGCATAGGAAAAATCCATTTTTTCCAATTGTGTCTATCAGTAGCCAAATTATGAATGAACCACTAAAATATTATTTTCAAAGATTTGAAGCACTTTGGCAGATGGGATGGCATATCTAACAGACTTTGTAGTTTTTGGAAGGATCACTTTCTTTTCTTAAGTAAAAGTAAAAAATAGGCAAAACAATTAATAGCCATTTTGCAATGAATCAGCTTTCCCTCTCCTGATTCATTGTCACATTTGGAATGTAGACCAATTCCTTTCTATTTGTGAGGTCAAAGTAAGGATTGTATTAATGCGAGACTTTGCTGTTGCAGTTTTCATAATATTTGTGCAATGAAATTGGAATGAAAGCTTTGTAATTACTTAACTGAAAAAGGAAATATGTGACAGGCAAGTGAGAATTAAATAGGCCTTCAGTCTTATGGCATCAAACTGGAAAAACACTGGGACTTAGACTGCTCATACCATTGTGGCGTCTTGATTTCCCTTTTGCTATTTTCCTGACAGTATGAAATCAGGATCCCTGTTTCTCCAGAGTTCAACTGTTCCTGCTGCTTTAGAGCTTGTTTCTCTACTTTCGGCTTGGGCTGTCTAGGGAGCTGCTGTGTTGTATGATGCAACCCTTCAGAAATGCCTGTCATAGGTCTGGAACCCAAGTGTTGAGGTGATGGACCGGAGGGGAGTCTGGCAGGTCTGGCGCCAAGAATTTTCAAGTCAAGATTTTCAGCATAGTCAATTTTGAGCCAACCAACTTGCTTGCCAACACGACGGCTGCTCTATTGTAATCAAACAGCTAAAATATGCCCTTTGAATTTTTCTGAAGTCCCTTCCACAAAAGTACTGGTTTTGGATAAGATGGGTATTAAGAAATGGGGAAGAAGAGTCAACCGAGATTGTCAGGATGAAAGATTATTTTTCTAGTTCTAGCACTTATTGTATATTAAGTTGAGGATCTCGGCACTCAGCTAGATTTCTATATAAATGACAACTTTGTGTTGTTGTTTTTTGTAGGCAAACTCATACAGTTTTGACTTCTCTCTTGAAAATTCCAGACTACTAAAGCAGCAAAGAAGGCATGGATGGATTTTTAGTTAAGGATATATAAGGTGAAATTCTGCCTCCCCCCCCAACAAAAAAAACCAGACTCCCGCTTCTATTCTATTGACAGGGAGTTCAAAACTGCTTAAAGTTGAGCAGAATCTTAGCACTTCTCATGGGTTAAATCCTAAATCTTAAAAGAAGGGAACAGTTGCTTACCCAAGGTGGCACAGAGAACAAACTCTCCTGGCCCTTTCTGAGCAGTACTGCTTTTCCTCCTCTAGCACTTATAGACGGAAGCGCTTCACTCTTTTTTCAAAGCACTCATCAAACATGCCTTCTCAGCTTCTTAACACTGTCTAAAATACCCTAACTTATTAATCGCAGAAATGGAGAGTTTTAAACACAGAAAGAACAACAGTTTGCAACTAGTAGCCTATGAGGGCATTTATAGCTGAATACTTAAGTTTTCAATAGCTTAGAATCTTTTTAAAAAGATGGCTAATAGGGCTTGGTTGGGGTGGGGTGGGGGATTATATATCTTATCTCAGTATTTGTTACCTGCATTGGTCACTGTTTAGTCTGCATTCTTGTCATTTATCAGGCCTATATACAAAGATTTAGAGTGTTTTTGAGAAAGAAATTAAATAGTTTCCATTGTAATGTGCTGCCAAATCCCTACATTTGGACTACCAGCTGTCTGAATGATAGATATATGAGAGTTTTAACGTTTTAGACAAAGGGGAAAATGTGCATAAATCTTGAAATGTGAGATCTGTCTATAAAAATTGGATCTTAGCAATTTTTATTATTTGTCTCGGTATTTTTCTAAATATGAATTCTGAGTATTTGCTATTTAGTAATGTAGAATAATACCACTTATTTTTCAATTCCTGTCCTATTTCCCCCTCCCTCCCATCTTTGTGAATGAACACAAAATCTGCAAATAACTGGTATTTCAACCCTCCTCTGAAGTATTATATTGCTCTGGGAATTTATATTGACAAGTAGCTTGACATACTTAACTAACAATCCTGCAAACATGTAACATTATTTCCATTTTAGCTTCTTGTTTTGCAACATAGTCTACCTTTCAGCTCTTATTGGACTTGGCATAGAAATAGGCAATTCAGAGAAAATGTGAGAGAGCTTTTCTCAATAAACATTGCATATTAAGAGATACTGTACTGCTTTCTCTCTGAATAGAACAAGGTACATGTTGCATACCTTGTAATTTAAGTAGCTATGGTACTCTGTGAAGAATTAGCAACAGAACAGAAATTACTTTTCTTTTCTAAGCAATAATCGCTACATAGACCAGGCACAACTTTTTCCCTTTTAAGTCAATCCATAATACAAAGATAATTATATTCTTAATTTTCTAGCAGTGACTGAAAATGTATATCTTACACAAAAAACTTTCTCACAACTACCCACCCCAACAATTTGACGAATCAAACATTGCTGCTCTTTTTATTTAAATATGTTTGTGTGTGTGCACGTATAAACATGTTCTCTAAAAGTCTAGAAAATTGGATGTAGAAATGAAAAATGAATGACTTCTAAATCTTTATTCAGTCAAGCATTTTTCCTCTAATATATATCAGTACTGTCATTCACAAAAGGTGCCTTTTGATATTTTACAGACAGGGCACATAGCACACACAATCTTTCATTTTGATTCCATGAAAACATCATTTGAGATTTCACATTTCCTGGCTAAAGTTTGAAAGAGTGCAGATAGTATTTCCTGAACATGGATTTAAATAGCCCTTTCTACAGTTGGAAAATAAGTATATGACATCAATAGGAGGAATGTATCTGAGATTAATAATGCCAAGCTATAAAACCATTGGTCTTAGATTTATTCTGTAAAAGCAGAATGAAGGGATAGGGCTATGCAGTGGTGGAATTCAAAATGTTTTACTACCGGTTCTATGGGTGTGGCTGGGTGGGCAGTTTCTGTAAGCAGGGCAATAAAGATTAGGCTAGAAACAACACCAGAATGTTTTTTCCTGCCCTCCTTACAGGATTAATTAACCCTGTAAAGTGGAAACAAACAAAAGGAGATTTCTTCTCCTTTCAACCGGTTCTCCGAACTGCTTAGAAAATTTACTACCAGTTCCAGCGAACCTGCTGAATTTCACCTCTGGGGCTGTGAGAAATTGCATTTAAAAATTAGTAGAATGCTGGAGTTCTTCTCAAGGAAATGAAATTAAAATACTAGAAAAGGAATTTAACAATAATGAAACTATGGGAATAGCAACGTGGCAATTTATTTGAGACAGAAAATTCATTAATCTACCTCTGTAACATTTTCTTGAGAGAATTCTTCCTATTGTAGTAACTATCTAATATCCAGTAGGCCTTAGCTTCAACCATTCACCATGACAAAGAACATCTCAAGAAGCCCAACATAATGCTCCTTCCTTAACCTTCTTTCCATATCTTGTGGGGAGATGGATGGCAAACAATTTAATAAATACACTTTAAAAAATAAAATATTTGCTGATTCAGAGAAGGCAGTGATTTGTGGCTATGATTATCAGATTCTTAACTTTATTCCTTCTTTAAGACAGAGATATGACACAATGCCACATACTTTAGTATGAACACGTCCTTCCTCGCTAGAAACACAGAGGTCAGAAATGCACGAGGGCTATTTTTTAATACCTGTAATTTCTTGTTGGTAGCTTTGCTAAGCTGCAAGGATGGAACACATACACACACACCAGCCCTGTGAAAACTGAGATAGCGACGATCAAACTGGACCTCTAACAGTAGGATTTACAAATGCGTATTTTCCAATGTCCAATCAAGAAAAAGTTCTGCCCTCTTTGTTGGAGTGCAGGGGAAAGAGGATGAATGCACTGTATTATAGCAATTAAAAAAATACCTGAAGGAACTGAATTACATTCTTAAGCCAATTTGTTGAAGCTAGTAACTTGGACTGTTACAGTTCTAAACAGCTTATTAAATACCAAAATTTTCCATTCTGCTAATCAGGGGATTGTTAAGACAATGTAAGTATTGAAAGCAAAGGCTTTGCTTGGTCTTATAGGTAGCACTGTATTAAGCCATTTCAACATGTTATGGCTAATATGATCATGATGGAGAGAGAATATTCTACTTGAATTTTACATGCAAAGATACACATCATAGCAGAGCAAATATAATTTGCCCTTTTGTCCATCTATTAGTACAATTAGTTACTGTCTCTTTTGTAATAGTCCCCTACTGGCGCAAAGGTCCAAAGCCATTTGGGATTCTTTTGAGACATGCAAATTGATCCTCTGAATGTTTACTTAGATCCATACCATGTTATTTCAGTGGCACTTATTAGCAATAAGTGTGTTTAGGACTGTAGCCTTAGGCAGCAATGATACAGCCCATACTATTGTATAAAAACAACTCTGTATCTGAAAGATCATAATTTCTTATTCAATGCTGACTAACATTTACTGGCCACGTTAAATATAACAGATTGAATAGCTGGGTAAATCTTTCCTGAACTATATGGATGCTTTCTTTCTGGGATTTGGGTGGTTTGATTCCCTGCTTCTTCTACTGCCCAATGGTGCTAAACTAGAAAGATAAGATCCAACTTATCTGCTACTAATAGGTCTTTCCAATGGGATAGTATTTTGCTTTGGGTAATCTGACTCACAAAAGGCAGACAGGCATAATAATTTCTGGAAGTGTGCTTGTAAATATCAGTCCTGCAAGTATATTATTTACTTTGTTTATATTAGTGTCCATAAATGTCATAGAAGGATGTGTGAGAATAAGTATGTGTGTGAGTGGATGCATAATGGGCCTGTGTGTGTGTGTGAGCTGAAGAAATGAGACTGAAGATGATAACATGGGCTAAGTTTTGTTTATTTTAATCACATGACCAAAAGGCCATTCACTGGTTAAGATTGTGTTTATGTTTGTTTGTTTTGATGACATGACCAAACACAGCACTTGAACATCAAAAATAAAAATTTAAATATTAAAAAAAATATATTAAAAAAGAGAGTTCAGAGCTTTTCACTCCAGACTAGCACCTGGGACATGCATAGCTGTCATTTTAACCTTTCTAGGCAGAAGCTTATTGTCTTAAACAGAAGAGGCTGCCAACTAGGGAAAACTGAGATTCCAAAGGAAAACCGAGTCTACGACAGCATATTATAGTACCGTATATTAATTTTGGTTGGGAAAAGGCATAGAGTGGTTTTGGGCCATGGCGGATATTATTCAACAGGGACTTTTGTACTTGATCAGTGAATTCATTCACACCTCTTCACCATCACCCTGATCTGCTGCCTTTTTCTACAAAATGGATGCTGGTTCACTTTGGAAGTAATAGGCAGTCCCATCAGAACATATGGAAGCCTCAGAGACTTTGCAGGAGTGAAGCAAAGCACCTGGACTTAAAAACGTTGAATGTTCACTGTAAAAATGTCTGTACTGAGAGACTGCTTTGGGCTAAGGTACCATTTGCACTATGGAAGGTTAAAGAAAAAATTTAAGAGAATAGGAGGGGTTTCCCCTTTTATGATACACCCTAGAGCTGAAGAGATACTTTTATGTCTGTGTTTTCTCTTTTTGTAAAGACAGTGTGCAAGGACTAGTATGTATGAATTTTGATGTAGCTCCCTTTCTGAGGAAGGAAATTTGCTATGTAGTTCTGCAAAAATAACAATCACATGTTTTACCTAACTTCCAAGTCACAAAGCGTTTTGTTACCACTAAATCCAACTTTAATAGGATATATTTTAGTTCTCCACAGATTGTATTTAGGTAAACCATACTATTACATCTTTCTGAAAACCCTAAATAATTTAAGAAATAGCCAGTTAATGTCCCGCTAGGCTTTGCTTCTGCTGAGTTGTCATGGATGAGAGAGAAGACTCTATGAAATCATTAGTCTGGAAGAAAGGGCTAAAGCTAATGTTTACAATAACTAACTGCTCCTAAGGTATTAGGAAATCAGGAGTAAAAAAAATGCACCCCTTTCCTTTTTTGCAACGGTACTTTTTTTTTTAAATTAAATATACACCTAGTACTTAGGACGCCTGAAACCCTTTGCAGACTTCTTCACCAACTCTGGTGTAATTTTAAGTTACATTGGTTTATCTATGTGTCTCATCAAAAGAAGAGGGCTTCTCATTCATCGGTGTTACAAGTTTTAAGTGATATATTTAAAGTTTTAAAGAATTTGCAAATGAAGGAAACGCTAAAGGCATAAGAAGGATTATGTATGTGGTTTAATACCAATTTATATTTTAAAACAGCACCACAGTCTCAATAATCTCTTGCTGATATTTTTAAGTTACTTTCCCCCTCCCTATAATTCCATCATTGTGACTGCTGAAAATCTATTTCTTAAATGACTTCATTGCATTTATGAAATGCACAAATTCTTGTTGATTTCAGTAAAACAATGACAATTATGAAATTAATATGACAAATGTTATACTAGAAAAAGGTTTTCTGGTTTAGCTGGAAAAAGTTCCCAACTATATTATTCGGTTCAAAAAATGGCTTATGAGCAGGAATATGCTAATTCTGCTCAATAGGTTTTATTGAGTATGAACATAATAATTAAACTGAGATGGCAGTCATTGATGAGATCAGAACTGGTAACTTTAACAACTCTTCTTTCATACACATATTAGAAAAAAAATTAGAGGAAAAAATACTGCCTTGGCTATTTCTCTTCAATGTTGTATAAACTAAATTTGTTCTGTAACTGGCTCTAGTCTGTTAAGTATATCATAATCATTGCTTCTGTTCCAATTTCTTTTTGTCCTTTTATAGATTTTTTTGTACAATAAATATATATAGCAAAAATGTTTTCTTCTTTTAATGTGTAAAGTTTGGAATCTTGAGATATATATATTGATGTTCTTGGTTTTGAGTCTCCAATGAAGAGATTGGCATATTTATTTCAATGTGTAACTTAAGGCCTCAGCTTTATTGCGAGAAAAAAAAATGTGCTAGAATATAAATTACTGTTACTGGATGCTCTTAAACTCAAAACCATCTGAAACTACTCAATCATACTTCTTGAGAAGTGAAAATAATATAACAAAGGTATCGAGTTGCATATGATTAAACTGTAATCACATTGTAAGAAAATTTCAAAATCTTTATAATTCCACAGAATTGGCTATTTTTATGTATGTCATTCAATTTCATTCTTTTTTTTTAAGGAGTTTAAGAGTAAGCGTTTCTTGACTTTCAAGATTCAAGTTGCTATTCAAGGATGAACTAAAACTTGCCAGAAATAGGGATTAAAAAGAATTATTTCAAACCAATCTCAACATTCTGGTGATTACAACTTTCTCAGCAACAATTTGTGACTGTATTGATAATGCATTTGGAATTTTGGTATTTAAACTACTAGAATATATTTTAAACTAGCTTCCAATCCTGGAATCTATTTTTCATATCTGTTTTTTCTAGGCTAAGTGTAAAAGCAAGGTTATATCAATGTACTTTTTTCACATAATCACTTTGAAAGAGAAAGGGCCTGGAATTAATGATAATTTGTTTAAAATAAAACATCAGTAATATCTAAATAACATACCTAGCATTTGAACAAGTTTTCTATCTAATTCCTTCTAACAATATTTCCTGATTTATAAATAGTAAAATTATAACTTAAGATGGATATCTATAATATTTAAATAATAATCTATTTAAAATTATCTGTTGGGAAGGAATTAGTAACAATAAATAACAGCCCATTCCCTAATATAAATGGACAATTGCCAGGGCTGACAAGGTTTAACACAATACAGAAATATACAGGTAGTCCTCAACTTATGACTACATTTCACCCCAAAATTTCCATTGCTAAGTAAGATGGTTAAGAGAATTTTGTCCCACTTTATGACCACCTTGCCAGTTTTAAGCGAATCACTGCAATTAAGGTTACTAACACTGTTGGAAAGTGAATTTGGCTTCCCCGCTGACTTTACTTGTCAGAAGATCACAAAAGGTGATCATTTGACCCCAGAACACTGCAACTATCATAAATACATGCCAGTTGCCAAGCATCTGAATTTTGATCATGTGGCCATGAGGATGCTGTAATAGTTGTGTGAAAAATGGTCATAAGTCACTTTTTTCAGTGCTGATGTAATTTCAAACAATCACTAAATGAATGATTGTAAGTCAAGGACTAATTGTATTTTCTTTGAAAGGCCTGCAACTATATGTAAACTATTTTTGCTAGCTTCAGCAGGAAATACAATAATTTTATAAACATCGTAATTATATTGCCTCTATTACTGTTTCATCTAAACAGTATGATTATTCTATTTATTTAAAAAAATGATTTATATAATCTACCTTCTTTGACACAAACTGAAATATGGGCAAGAGTAGCAAAAATATATTTTTGCCACAATATATTACATTAAAACATTAGTCTTATTTTAATTTCTTAACAACTTAAAAGTAATTACTGTAATAAGGTATTTAGATGGGAAATTCACAAATAAGCCCAAGAATAATTAAGCCCAGAGTTGTACACAGAGATAACAGCATACACGAAACTGGATGCTATTAATTTAATCCAGAGTTCAGTTACTTCTGAAGAATTCAGCTACTTCTGAAGAAAAAGATTTGGGAGGGCAAGAAAACTTGTAATATTTACAGATACAGCTTGAAGTAATAAATAGGCATTTCAAGTACCAATACTGAAAGATATTTAGTGTTAATTAAAAATCGGAACACACTGTGAACAACCAAAAACGCTTAAAAGATACTTTTAAAAGATTGGAAATTTACATAATTCCCAAAATAGCTCTCAATTTATTTCAGCTGACCTTGGCTAGTATAGGGTCACTACTTTATTATTTCTTTCTCTTTGTGATTAATCGCAGGCATTTACATAATGGAAAGATACTTGATTCAACATTGTAGCCTCCTATCTATCCATTTTGTTTGCTCCACTATTTTTTTTATCTTTTTACTTTTATTCTATCCCTGCAACCTTTCAGGCAAAAATACAATGCTTTGGACCAAGCACTGATGAAGCAATTATTTATTGAGTGATAACTATATTGCAAAAAAGATTGCCAATTATACCAAGGAAGTCAATATTGTCCTGAAAGTGAGTCTCAAGCCCACCTCAAAATTATTTCATTTGTTTTGCTGTCCCGAATTGTAAAAGCTGAGGTTTATAATTGGCCAGATGTGCTACAGGAAACTAGATCATGGAATGTTGCTTTACAGAGCCCTCATAAAAAGGCAACAGGCATGTTGAGAATGCTGGCTGTGAATGTTATCAAAGTAACACGGTTCAACAAAATGAATCTGCGTACTATATTGAGGTAAATGGAAATGTGAACGCACAAATGAATAGAAGTACTATACAGTTGGTCCTCAACTTATAACAATTCATTTAGTGACCGTTACAACGGCACTGAAAAAAGTGACATGACCATTTTTCACACTTACAACTGTTACAGCATCCCCATGGTCACACGATC
>JANHFJ010008041.1:18482-28513 GCA_032468195.1 Cerberus rynchops
GAATCTCCGGGGGGAGTTCGTTCCAAAGGGTGGGCGCTGCCACAGAGAAGGCCCGAACCCTCGGGGTGGTCAGGCGACATCGTCCCAACGATGGAACCCTGAGGAGGCCGACCCTGTGGGAACGCACTGGTCGGTTGGAGGCTGAGGGTGGCAACAGGCGGTCCCGTAAATATATACTGAGTGAACCACAATGTTTACCAAACTTTGCAACATTTTGTTACAAAAACTCTCATTTGCTGGGTAAAAACTAGACACAATCTACTTAATTATTTATAATCCTCATTTATTTGTTGAAGTATTTCTGAATCATCTATCAAGCTGCAAAGTTTTGTGACCAGATATTACTTTAAAACCATTACAACTGAATTCAACACAGCCAAATTAAAAACAGTTGAACTGCTGAATTACAACTGAACAAGCAAAAGCCTAGAAGATGATTTTTCTGGTGTTGAAAAAAAGATGCAAGTACATGGCACTTAAGTCTCCTGGGGAGGGGGAGGGGATCCAATTCCAGGTGCAAATTTCCTTACTTTGACAGGAATATGTGGAGGAAGGTCCCTGATGGTAATATAAACACTGATATGAAAACTGACATTTCTCCACATCATCAACAAAGCAAAACTTCATTAAAAACCCATGTTTTGAATTCTGCTTGGAATCAGGCCAATATAACAGCAGACTAAAACTGGTGAGATATAGCTTCATCAATTGGTTCCCTCTCCCATGCCAAAAAAAATTCTGAACAGAATTTATGTAACTCTCAGCTTATGTAGAGCATGACAGTTCATTTGCCTAAAAATATCAAACATTTTTATCAATCCTTTATGCAACATCAAAGTGACCAATGTAGTTTCAGTATTAAAATCAGTCCTGAAATCATCTTGTGAATGTTTTTCTAAAAAATTGTTTGAATGCCAAGTATGTCAATTAAATTATAATGTTAAATTAAGTTCTTTCTGCAGTGGAATCAACATGGCTTGTTATATGCAGCATAATCCTGGGCATGTATGGCCAGGAAAAATAAATTATGTCCTATGTGACTCATTCTCCAATACACATCTTTATCATTGCAGCAAATCTCATCTCCTTGCCCTAGGGCAACGTGCAGTATAATGAGCTGCATTCTCTAAAATCTGTTAGCACTAATGCCATAGTTCTTGATCATTGTTGTGTTTTTCCTATCATGCTTTTCAAAATATTCCCTGTCCCCAAAAGATAGGAAAGGTAGTTTTTACATGTGATAGTATAGTTATGTACCTATAAAATTGGCTTTTAGTTCTTTCCAAGGTAGAAGGGAACTAAATTGAATTTCAGATGTTCAGAATTTTGGGTATGAAGTCCCTTCGTTTGCCTAGAAATAAAATTGTGTTAAAACTCAGTAAAGAGTAGTAAAGGGGCAGGGGGCAAAGGAAATATATTTCTTTTTAACCAACTCCTTCCTGGCACACATCTAAGATGCCCTTCTCTTTTTCTTACAAACAAATTTCAAACCCCTCCATCAAAGGCTGGAGGGGTGGGCGAGAGGCCAATGGGGGGAATACAGCATTGCAACTGGGAAGAACATGTGTTTGTATTTTGTTATGAAAGACAAATTACAATCATTCTCCTTTCTGACCTATAGTCAGACCTATTACAATTTAGAGTTCTAGTGTCTGTTTTTGAAAAGTGACTTCATGCTGAACGTGGGTGCTACATAGCCTTCCATAGCTTTCACACTGCAAGTCTTGGACATCCCTTTCTTTTCCTGGTTTTCCCACACTTTCTGCCGCTCATTGTATGCCTACTGCTTTTTTTATCTGCCTATTCAGCTCAAATTAGTCACGAGCGGCCCCCAGCTTAGAGAGGAAAAATAAATTAGGTTAGTGTTTTAAACACAGTTTGATTAGATTGACCCCTCCTTTTTTTCTGCTAAAGAATGGAATAACCCGCACCCTTTACAAGATAGCATTTTAAAATAATTTTTTCCCAATGCAGTACCGAAGGTAAGAAAGACCTCTGAAAGGTAATTACTTTTTGAATTATAATTAACAGGATCAGAACAAATTGGGTACATAGAGCAGGAGTTTACTATATTAGCACTACTGCCAAAATAGATAATTTCATTAAGCAACACACCTAAAAACATGTTATTTTAAGCACAGGAATGCAGATGAAAATTTACTTATAATAACAGTACTAACATCCAACAGTAACAAACACTTGACCATACATTATTCTGAATCTAGCCATGTAGATTTCTCCTTACCAAGAAAAGCTTGTCATGAATTGCAAAAGCATTCTGATTTGACAAAGTCTGCATTTTATCTTTCCAGATACCCGTTACTGACCCGTATTCTCTTCGTTAAAAATATATATGAGATAATGAGTATCCATAATCTTTTGCTTCAATATGATAGGAAAAGAACAAAAATTATGCTTCATGCAAATAAATTTAATAAATAAATATCCTATATTAAGAAAAGTAAACATTCTACTGATTTTACAGTATTAAATAGTATTAATTATTAACTACTAGGTAAGAATGAAATATGTATGTAAAAGCAGTTAGTAAAAGAGATGTTGCCATAAACAAATCTCTCAATTGTAGAGAGAGTTATCATAATTTATTCTGACAGCATCCAAGAAATCCATTGCTTGTGTCCAGTATTGGATTAGTGCAGGAAGGTAATGTTTAATTTGATTATTTCTCAATCTGTCCAAATCAGAATTTATATTTTCTAATCTGAAAATCCGTCAAGGAACTAAAAGAGTAAATCAATGTTTTGCTTGCAGCCCATTAAAGCTAAAGTAACACTATTTCAAATATAAACCATTTCAAGAAACTGGTGGCTAGGAAGTGGGAAAAACTAGAACAGTGATCACCTATTACCACAGAATGGGTTCTTTTCACCTAACTACCTCAGAGGTTAATATGTAAAATGAATATAACCCATTCTTAAAGCATTCATACTTAGAGTGGCAATTTTGATGCACCTTATAGTTGTCAACAGAACCACAAGGCCCCTTCTGAATTAATTAACTAGGAAAAAAAAGGGGGGGGGGAATGCAGTTGCTCTGGATTCCAGGTTTATGTGCAAAAGTTGAAAAATATTAAGGAAGATAAATGCATTTTTGGAGTTTATTTTTCAACAAGCAATATAGAAGAGAAAATTCATGCTATAATAATTATGCATTATTGAATATAAAGGTGAAGATATCATTGAATCAAATTTGATCCTGATAACCACATTCATTATTGTATTTATATTCAACCTTTATTTTGTATAATCAAAACCATGCACATCAGGTACCTTCCTATGTTCACCACAACAACCTTGTGCATTCATCTGAACCGAGAGAGAGGTACTGACACTCAGCCGGCTTTTATGCCTAAGGGAGGACTGGAACTCCTGGTCTCTGTGGTCTAGTCCAGCATCTCAATCACTACACCAAATTGGTTCACTAATAAGCTTGCAGTTTTCTTATCAGTTATCATTTATTTATTTATTTATTTATTTATTTATTTATTTATTTATTTATTTATTTATTTATTATTTATTAAATTTATATACCGCCCCCTCTCCCGAAGGACTCGGGACGGTGAACAGCAAATAAAACATACATAGTAACAATCTAAAAATCACTTAAAATAATTATATAAGCTGTTATGGTTTAAAATTAAGTTAGTCCAATATTAATGGGCCTGCTACTGTCCACTTCCACAATACTTTTCCAACTTCTAGTCTAGTCTGCAGCCCTGATATTCCCAGATGGTCTTTCATTTTGAACCAAATATATTTAGGTTCTAGGATCAGTCAAGTCAGATAAGAGGCACAAGACAAAGCAAAAGATCCAAAGATCCATACAGCAGGATGGTTCCCTGTGTTCTTGTCCATTTCTTTTAAAACTATTGTATATGATCAGGAACATACCCAATCCTTCCCTCATTTGGTGACAAAATCTGCTCCATAATTCAGAGAACAATTATGCAATTATAAAGCCTGGATTTTTAAACAGGAATGTAGGGAACTAACTATAGTATCTAGAGGATATTTTGATCCAACAAAAACAGGGGTTCTCTTAATGAGAACCAGATACAACCAGTACATGCATCATTTATAGCTCTATTATATATGGCAGCAGATATAAACAACAACAGAAAAGCAAATTCTGATGCATCTCAGGGAATGCATTTCCTTAAGCAGTTTTATTTTGAAACCAAAAATGAAATGTACTGCTTTCAGTACAACCTACAAAACATTTCAAAGAAAGTAACCCAATTGTAAAAAAGCAATTAATAAAATATACATGTTATCAAATTAAAACACAAAAAAATTAAACAAAACTTTTAGGAGATATAACATACAGCTAGTACTAAATAGCAAATAAATCATTGGACTGTTGCTCAAAGAAGGCTTAAATAATGAAAAACATAAGCATACTGTCAAACAGACTAATTTCAGAATACAAATAAAGCATGAATCTAGAATCAGAGTAAGTATCTTCAAGTTACTTTTATATATTGTTTAATCTGTACTCAGACAAAAGGAATTAACTATGAGATACAATATGGGGGAAAATTATTATTATTATTATTTTAAAAAGGGGGGGGTAATAAAATCCCAAAGAGGCCAACCTGATTACCATTCAAGGCAAAAGTCAATCGGTAACAGTATAAAACCTCTGATAAATCGTTAAGATTGTTTTTAAAATATAGAATGTCCTAACAACTTCTTTCTATAAAGGATGATACAGATCTGCAATAAAAATTAATACTTGTTTAATCTATTTTTATTTAAAAAAATGAGATTGATACACATTTAGATAAAGATGAAATCACCCAAAAGCGTATTCTTGCTCAACTATACTTGCATTCAATTTCTAAAGCTGGTACAAATAATTTGTCTATCAGGAAATAGAATGTAGTAATGTAAAAGGCAAGAAGTTTTCTCCAAGTAATTGTCTTTAATAAATTGAAACACCAAGCATCAGATATTCAAAATACATTCAGTTCAGAGAGAAACATAGAACACTGTATTTTAAAATCAACTACGAATTTAAAGCTGTGTTTAAAAAAGCTGAACATGAATATAATATTTTGTAATAATTTTATACCTATTGTTTTCATAACTTTTTGGTACTATTTTTAACGAAGGAAATTCCGTATTCATGACAAATTTTAAAAGTTTTGAGACATAGTTTAAAAGATTACTGTGAACAGAGTATCTGCAGGAAGCTGTCTAGCTCTGTACATGACAATTTTACTACCTTTACACTGGGATGCAATTTGTTCTATTCTGTGGACAACTCATATATTGTAACTGAACAATATGTAAAAAGTAGTTCTATTTTAGCAAAGGATAATGCAAGGTCCATCTTAAGATTCCATAACTTCATAAGCTTCACTATTTAGCAAACATATAACTCTAAGGAGAAAATGTTTCACTTTTTAGTAAAATCTAAGCTTAAGAGCATCTGATCGACTTTATGATTGGAATTTATAAATGAAAAGAAAAAAAATTCTTCACTAAAATTAATAGAAAATTAGAAATATCTAGAGAATTAATCCCTACCTAAAAATGCAAGGAGTGTTCAAACAACTTTTTAATTATTTATTACTGATTAAGTTTAAATGGAGCCGAAGGTGACTATTTTTATTAGTTGGGGAATCCCTCTGCGCAGCTGCCTCTACTCCAAAAAGAAGCAGCAATGTATACTTTGGATACAAATGGCAAAAAAAAATTACCACTAGATCCAAATTACAACATACATAAACAGAATACTTTTATTCTGTACTTTTCCGGTCCGAAAGAATGTGGGTTTGGGTGCAAACAGCACAACTCAATAGCTAGCTTTGAAATACAAAGTCAAGATGTGTGTGAGGGAGAAACTGTATTCTTCCTTAGAGATGAAGAATGTTTAAAACATACACCCTGAACAAGTAAATACTAAGAGGAAGATCGTCAGACAAGGCCAAAACGTTCTGCTCTTTTTCTCTTCTTTGCCTGTAAATAGGAATTAAAAGATGAATTAAAAAAAAAGTCAAAACCAAAAGAAATGGCAACTCTGAGCATGGGTTTTGGCATAAAGAAAAGCAGAAATCTATAAGGAGTGTAAAAGTATACGTCTAAGAAAGCATCTTTCATAACAGGTTTCACAAGAGGCACTCCTATTGCAATGGTGCGTCCAGCTACAGTCAGAAATTAAGCTATAAAGCATGAGATACAGTGACCTGTTAGTTGCTTCATCCTGCTGGCTTATATGAGAAAGTTCTGTTTGGAACAATTACCATTTTACAGGCTTAGAAAGCCTTCTAGGCAATAGGAGGTGGGAAATGTAAAAGGCCAAAGGGTTAACACTCTTCTATTCACAGACAAGGAGAGTGGGACAGTCAAATGCATTGAATACACTCATGCAACTTTGAGGTATGCCTCTAAGTCAATACACCAGGGGCATATAAATCTTAATTTTTACTACGATAAATAGCTTAGGGGGCAACAGAAGTCCTAATCAAGAATCTCCAGGGAAAAGGTGTTGTTTAGTATATACTACAAAAAGAGCTTTTTGTTTCAGGCACACTCACTAAGTGCCCTAACAGAAAAGCATGGAATCCCTCAGACCGTAGCCCAGCCACCCTCTTCACTCCAACTGAACAGGAATATCATTCTACAGCTGCTACTTCATTTTGTCAAGCAATGCTTGCATTGCATCTAGGGAAAACAAAAAGCACCCCACAGAAGGTGCCAATGAAAATAAACTTCCTCACTCACTATTGGTTCAATCCAATATCTAAATATTGTTCCCTTCTGTAAGTGAAATTAGACTTTAGCAAGAGAACTACTTGTGGTCGAGATTACATCTTACTAGTGTAATCAACCCAAAAACAAAGTTGAACCAAACAACAATAATTTGGAATAGAAAGATCAAATTGGGAAGCAATCATAGGTCTGATAACATAATGGCAGATGCCCGTCGTCAAGAATTTACAAAAAGATTAAAGCAGTAGCAGTGTTTTCCTAACACTGGAAGAGACAATAAAATAATCTTGCATGCCTGCCATGTGATATACATACGCCCTACATTTTAAAAAGCACTTTTTCTCTACAATAGATAGAAAATTAGTCTGGATCTACAATCCCTAATTCAAAATCAACTATGTTGATAACTGGGTGATCCTGGACAACTCAGAAGGGTACACACACAAGGTAAAACTAAACTATTCCAAGTTTTATATCTATTGTATAAGTTAATGGCAGAAAACTCCAACTATTCTGTTCTTCAAAAATTATCCAACCTGTCACAGAGCAATAATCGGAAAATATCTTTAAAGAGAGAGAGAAAAAGAAAATTTCTGACATAATCCAAAATGATTTATATCTAAGTTAATATACAATAATTGAATGGGACAATGGGGACTGGGCAAAGAAAAGCATAAAAGTCACACAGTGCCATCTTGTGGAGTGCCTGACATTATTTCAATTACAGAAAGTCTCAGTGCCCAAGATGTTATTAAAAAAGTGTTACCTCTGTGTCTTCTGTAGTTCCTGCTCCAGCCGAACTTGTAACAATGCCAAACCTTTCCTTTCTTTTTTTCAGTTTTTCATCATCTTCGGTCTATATAGAAAGAGAGTAACACATTGGAATGTAAGCCAAGAGAATAATTTAAATTCCTATCATCTTATTTTGCTACCTGGAGTTTCAAAGAATTGGTAGAAGAATATTCACAACTACCTGTTTTTGCATGCATTGAATAGACATCATTCTCAATAAAGACAATATGCAATTATAAGAAGAAACAGCCAGAGTTGCTGAATAATCAAGTTCCTTCTGCTTTGATTGTCTTTCTAGTAATTAAAAACTTATGCTAAATCCAGAATCAATGAAAATGGCAGTTGCTATCAGAAACTGATAATGATGTGTAATACAATGCTAGTGGGACACAGGTACAGTATGTCATATTTCTGAATTCTTCTTGCTTAGTCTTTTGCAGTCGCAAGGCATTTTCAAAAAAAGAAAAGAAATTGAAATTAATGTCACAAGCATCTAATATTATTATGCTTCTTTTAACCCACAGGCAACAGCAGGACCAAACTACTTACCTATTTAACAAAAAAAGTTGATAATAGTTTGACCTATGAACCTATAATTTTAAAAATATAGACTTCCTTTCCTCTAAAATTAAGAATTTAAGCTAAAAGCATATCATTTTCTTTGCAGGACAAAGGCATTTTAGGACTTTGTTAAAGATCTGGAATTACATACAGTAATGGACAGTATAATGTGCATTTTAAGATTGTGATTTTTATAATATTTTTAACTACAGAAAGAAACCCTCTCTAAAATGTATTTTTTATTTCAGCACAAATAAAACTTGCAGAACTTTAGAAACTACTGAATAAAATCTAATCATTAAGATTTTCAGGACATGAAAGTAACAATTACAATGAGAGAAATTGTAATTTATTTTTGAGCAAGTCATATTTTTAATTTAATCCATTTGCTACCATTAATGAAAGAATGTGTATTATATGACTTGTATGGTACTTAACCTGCCTTCATAAATTCTGTTTCAATTATTTTTTCACCCTGAGCGAGCAAATAAATGCTAGAGTGGGTTCTCTGGATTTCTTCAGCTGATTTTCCTGTAAAGCCTGGGGCTTTTTATTCTTTTAACCTTTAACCATGCTTGTGGCTTTGCCCTAACAGTAATAACCAAGGCCATCTATTAACCTTTAAGAGCTTCTATGTCATATGTTATTTTCAGCTCTAAAAGATTTGTCCAATTACTTTTCTTTCTCTAATTCTGCTCACCAGTTCATACAGGGTATTTGCAATCTTCTCCCTCTACTATTTGATATATTTGATAATTTAGTAATGAGGGGCTCAGAAGTAAGCAGAGTCAAGGGAAGGATGGAAATGGAACCACATAAAGTGCTTAATTTTATTTGCTTGGATCATTAGTCTCACTTGAATGCAAACTTCCCGTATCCATTAAGGACCTTGACAAATGGAATCTGAACTGTCACTGGCTAGGTTATATTACAATTTTATGTATTTATTATTGATCGAACTTATATGACCGCCTATTTCACAGAGTGGCTCCTTAATGAACAAAGTCAGGTCTTCACTAAATCACTAAATGTTGATGAAATATCAGGATTATAGTGAATATAAGCTTGCTTTGTTTCATATTTCATCTATGCAAATAACTTCTCTGATTGAACTTAATCATCCAAGCAATGACAAATAGCTTTATTTATAAAAGAAGTGCAAAACAAACTTATCAACCAATTTGTTCATAAGCTCACTCACATCACTGATATACTTTGCAACTTTTGTCATCAGTTATGCTGATTACATCTTGAATAAGGGGTCAGCATTGTCTTTAAGTTGAACCTTTCCTTAAATAACATTACAGAAATTAAGCTCAATTTTGTTAATTATAACATATTAATCAGTCACAGCAATAGTAACAGTTGAAAATTTTAATCATGGGCTTCAGACAGCATCAACAGAGAATATAAACAGGTATAAATCCTTTATATCGCCTATATCTTTGGAATGGCTCCTTTCTAACTCTATGTCAACATTTTCATCAGAATTTTCAAATCTTAGAAGAAAAATTATTAAATAATGAGGGGGAGGTCCATTTGGGCACAGAACTGAAACAAGTATGTACAAATAGTTTGGAGTTGGGGAACAATGGGAAGTAAGCAAGGCTAGCAGCAATGCTGAAGCAGAACTACACAAAAGCAGTAGCTGGAAGATGGGGGGGGGGGAAATAGATTGGATATGCCATTCTTGAATTCAATAGTAATAGTAACCAAGGGAAATAAAGCTGCTGGGAAGGTTAGATGTACCATACTTGAAATCAAGGGGAACAAGAATAGTTAGATAGAGGCAGAGAAAGGAAGTACCCGGATACTTACGGGACCCGGGTACTTACGGGACCGCCTGTTGCCACCGTCAACCTCCTGCCGACTGGTGCGTTCCCACAGGGTTGGCCTCCTCGGGGTTCCACTGTCGGGACGATGTCGTCTGACAACCCCGAG
>JANHFJ010008043.1:9536-21421 GCA_032468195.1 Cerberus rynchops
AAGATTGTATGTATGTATGTATGTATGTATGTATGTATGTATGTATGTATAAGTATTTTGAATTTTGAAAACAGTGTGTTGTTGGGAAACATTGAAGGCAAAAGAAGAATGGCATGGAAGATGATGAAATGGTCAGATAGTGTCATTGATAGAACAAACATGAATTTGGTCAGACTCCAGGAATAGTGGAGGACAGGAGGTCCTAGTGTGCTATGGTCCATGGGTTCACAAAGAGTCAGACATGACTTAACGACTGAACAGAAACAACAAATTTAGATGCTCCCATGTAGACTGCATCCTGGATCATACTGTATTACACGTGCATTTTAATTCTGTCTTAAACTTTATTTTATATATTATCTGTACTGGTCTACAACTGCAATAAATTGACATTGAATTGAAATGTATATCTTCCACCTGATTAACCACTTAATAATACAATCCCAGGCATGCTTACTAAGATACAATTTCCATAGTGTCTATTAGATTTTCAAGTGTAGATTACAAGTTGGATTTAAATATTTTTATGTTTTGGGGAAAATATATGAGGAAAAAAATATTCAAAAACATGCTTATCACAGAAATCATTATTTTTCAATGAGTCCTTACACGTTTTCTCTAGTGGAGAAATGAATGCTTTTTTTTGTTATTAGCATATCAAAGTAACTTTGAAAATCCGCTGTTTTAAGGGAATTGAAGGCTGTGTCTAATCAATTACAGTGTTTGCAATCAGTAAAGCTAACCAAGTAATGTCCTAACATGGCAGCTGTAATTATAAATTTTAACAAGGAGTAATTTTTCTTTGTGGTTGGATATGTTTATGCAAGTTTGAGTCATTTCAGTAATGCTTGTTGATGAAAAGCTGCTATCAGATGATGTGAGGAGGAGTTGGAAATTGACATAGACAATACTGTGCACAGTTTGATCAGTGGTAATAATTCAACAAGCTAGTGCATTCATATAAAAGATCTTGAATTAGCACTATTGCAACTGTATATTTATTAGACATTAGTAAACTCAACTGTGCTGCTATAGTTTAGAAATTATTCTTCCCCCCTTTCAGAACATAGTATAAGGTAAGCAATAGTAAAGAGGAACAGGTGCCAATCATTATGTACCAATATCTGTTGCAAACTCTGTGTAGGCATCAGGAAGGCATTCAGCCAGTAAACGCTCAGCTCCATTCAACCAGCCTGACTCCACCCTGAATAAAAAGGTTGTAAAAATAAAAAAGAAATACTTAGAGACCACTTAATCAGACACATAAGTGAATCCAAAACCTGAGAAAAGGTAATTACTAAAGAAAATCAAGCAGCCACAATTAAAAATAAAATAAAGATCAAGGACTTTAGGTGTTTCAAGAATTGATTATGTTCTATCAAATAGTTGTCAGCTCTTAGCAACCACATGGATAAATTTTATCTGTGATGATTGGCTTCTAAGCTTCTTGTTCAACTCAGTTCACATATTGCTACTGTAACTGACTCCATTCACCTTGCTGCTGGTTATCCTCCTTGTCTTCCACTTTCCCCAGCATTAGGGTCTTTTCCATAAAACTAATGCATCTGAAGTAGGATAATTTGAGCTTGCTCATTTGTGCCTAGAGGGAGAACTCTGGGTTGGTTTGTTCAATGGACTATTTGCTTGTTCTCTACAATATCTCAGGAGTCTTCGCCCAGATTCAAGATAGGGCCTATTTAAAAAAAACAAGGTTCAAAATTGCCTATTTCATTTTCCTTCCCACCCAATTTCCTTCCCAGGAAATTCACGGCTATGGGCCAGATGTGTCACATGCTGGCCCTGCCCCTACCCTGTGTAGCAAAGGGGAAAAAAGTCCCAATACGTCATGTGATATCGCCGTGATAATGTGAGTTTGACACCCCTGTGATAGACTATGTATTCTACTCTTTTGGAGTAGAATTGGCCAGTGGATTGGCCAGTGGCCATCTATCTTTTGTTTTCACAACCAACATATTTATTCTCATCTCGTGTTTTACTTATTTTGTGAGAAATAACTCACAATATTTTTTTTTAAGTGAGAATCAATGGTGTCCCAGGACAAAACCGAGTTATTGGGTTATAAAAATAAAAGGAAAAGGAGTGGAGATGGCAGTGATGATAATGATGATTCCAAAAATATACAAGTTAACCTTTGGGAATTAAGAGTGCATGGAAGAACTAGATCAAGTTCTAGGAATATGGAAAATATTTGAAGGGTACGTTGAGCATACAGCTCACACACTTCCACGCCATCCTGCCATTTTTGGCAATAAATATAAATCAGGGATTTATAATATAATATAATATAAATATAAGGAATTTAAATAAAGTTATTTAATAAAAGTTTTTTTAAAAAAACACACAAAAGGAATCCCTTCGTTTTCTACCTCTCCAACACCAGCCAAAAGATAGATTTTTCTATAGAAAAAGGTGGTGGAACGGATTGTATCTTGGATGTAATTACCCAGAAAAATAGTGTTTGATGATTTGGAAGTGGAGGGAGTCACAAAAACATTATGTAGATCACACAGGCTGTTTCCATACTTCTTGGTAAATGCCTCATAAACTTACAATTTTCTTGTCCTCCTGCTGAACAGCTATGTTCCCTGCTGATTCCTAATTTGATACATTTCTATTTTGTCTACTCTTCCTTTTTTTGCTAAATTAAAACACCCGTATGCTAAATTAAAAAAAACCATATATATTATATATACGTAAAGTTGCTGTAGCCTTGCTGATTTTTTCCCCACTGTATCTTTGCATCTATAAATGTTAGGTGGTTATCCTATTATCAAAAGGTAGAGGGGGTAAAAATAGTCAGTTATCTGTGTTTGGGACAGGAAGGAAGAATATCCAAGCCTATTTAGCAGAGCGGTTTCATTGCTGTTGAGTATCCCAGTAAGGCCTGTGTGTTTATTCAGTGATTTTTTTTTGAGGAGTCAACAGAGGACAATGCAATTCTTTTCATAGATGATCAAGGGAGTGAATAAGTGCCTTAGCAAAACACTGATAGAGCAGGTCCAAACAATTCTTCGCTTCCTTTGATTTACATGTCTATACAGAACAAGAGTACAGTACTTCTGGATAACCAAGCAATTAAATAGACTAATGTATCTTTTTTTAATTATCAAAACACACACACACAAACATTAAAACATTTGATGCAAATGAGGAAATAAATTATAAATAAAAGTTTTTTTAAAAAGGTGGTATGTAGTATCTACAAAACTGCAAAAGTTGGAATATAGGGTGTGGAAAGATTTCCTTAATGTTTCAAAACCTAACATGGGTAGATAAGTTGTAATTGTCACCACAAGCAGTAAAGGCAAAAGGAAAAAAAAAGTCCTGAGTGATTCAAGGAAACTTCATTTTTCCTGAATCAGGGATATCATCTTTTTTTTTTTTAAATCCCCAGTGAAGGTAAAGGAAATGCAATTTTACTGTAACATCCTTTTATTATGTGCAGATGTTTACTAAAGGATGGAGTAATGTGTTATGGGGAGGAGCACAGAAAAGGTTTTCAGAAAACCCCACTTTGTCTGTTATCAATTAAAATCGTCAAAACAAAATTATAAGCCAGATTACAATATATCATTTCACTGTTAGAAAGGAGAAGCGGAGGGAGGGCAACTCTTAAATATGTAAGCCATCAAATGAATGCTGTACATTCACATCCAATGGGCTAGTATGTTTGTGTCTGTTTTTAACAACTGCAGGAGGGAAGGGTACTGCAGGATCCCTGTTTGTATGGTCAAGGTCACACTTGTGTTAAACAAGCCTTTGAGGCACAAATCCAAAGGGACAGATAATTTTTCTCTCTTCCTGTCTGCTTCTTTGAGCAAACCTCAACATATTTTCAAGCGGGAAAAGCGGTTCCCTGGGAGACTAAGAAGGTGGTATCAGGAGAAAGAAAGTGTGGGAAAATCTTCATGATGAGCTAGTATTTTATGCAACTGGCATATCAAATTACCTTTCTTCTCTATAGCAATCCTGCAGCTGAGAATTGTTTTTTAATTTGCTAAGGTAATTTAGATTCTATTCTTTTCTGTCATGTGTTTGGGATATAGCAGCCATCTTCAACCTGGGTAATATTTTGTAATTAAAAACTCCTAGTATCACTGAAGAAGAAAACACTGTAGATGAAAACATTTGAAGAGAAAGAGTTTTTGAAAGGCTGAAGATAATGCATTTGTGTTTTAAAACAATAATCTACTATTTCAAACAAGATTTATTATATACTGAATTTTATAATATCTTGTGTAAATGTGATGCACTGCTATTCCAAGCACTTTCAATCAGTTAATTTAATATGGGTATATTTTAAAGAATATATAGATGTATCTTTTGGGTTTTTTTTTTAAATGGATGCCACTTTGAGCTCCTAGAGGAAACAGGGGACATAAATCTGACAAAAAATCTAACATAAACATTACTTCTGAAGACACAAAAAAGACACAAGACAAGTGACAAAATGGAATCATGGCTGTGAATGGCTGTTACAACTTCTAACAGATGGTTGCTAAGCATTCAAAAACTGCAAACATTTTCTTTTACCTGTAAAAACCTTTCCATTCAGAATTGTGAGAATCAGTATTCTACAAGGCTAAAACAAAAATGCTTCCAAAAGACATATTTGTAAAAGTTTTTAGTGGTAAGGGTATAATAGTAGTAGATGAAAGGAAAAAAAAAACAAACCCTACACTTCTCTTGAGACACAGATGGGCTTTCCCACAAAAATTAGACACAGCCATAAAATGGCCATGCTGACTGATTTTGCTAATTGAGATTCCAGTAACAAGAAGCATGTATAATTAAAATGAAACTCTACATAAACAAAAGCTTGGATTTACCTCTTTGCACGCATACTTTAAAAGAGGGCAGCAGAAAAGGGGAAATGTGTATAATACAGCTGCTGAAGCATTTTCTTGACATTTGTAGTGAAACACATTATCACCTGCTACTCAGGATATTTTCAGAAATATATATGTTCACTGTTACAGTTTCAAGTAATGTCTTCCACATGCGAAGGTCAAAGACTAGGGAGCAGTCATATCACCTGGCAATTACCTCCTACATAATATTTTTCAATGGATACAGTTCAGAAATCCATGGGCTGTAAGGCAACAGCTAATAAAGCCCATCAGTGAAGATGTGACAGAAAAACTTTTAAATGAGTGAAGAAACAGACCAATCTGTTCTTTCAGTTTCCATTCTGAATCACTCCTCTCATGATCCTTCTTACATCATGAACAGCTGGAATTATTATACAGCTATCTGGATTTTTTCTCCCCTAAACTTTTCCAGTATGACATAAAAAGAAGGGGAATAGTTTATTATCATCATCATCACAAATGCTTAAATTAATTAATTTAATCATGTGACCACACCAGATTTTATCAGCTTTTTTGTTGTGGTCATTAAGCAAACACTGTGGATATTAAGCAAAATGAATATTTGCAATGGGCCCAGTTACTAATGCCAATTTTTGGCAAAAAAAATGTAAATTGTAATCATATGACTGCAGGATGTTACAAGCAGCCATAAATGCAGGTCAGTTGTTAAGAGCCGAGAATGTTGTTATGTGACCATAGGAGAGAAGTGGTCACTGTAACTTTGAATCAGGGTCATAAGTAATCCTGGGCAGTTAGAAGTTGAAGAATGAATATATCACATCATATATCATTATCATATGTATAATGCAATATATAAAAACAATCTTTAATGTTAAAAATAATATTACAAATAAAAAAAATAGAAACTAAAGAGGAAAAGAAAAAATAATTTTCAATAGTCACCAATACAGTAGATCTTCAACAATTCCCTGAAGAAATTAAGGGTGGGATGAGGTTAGCTTTGTTCTGTGTTTGATAGTGTCTCAGAATCTCAAGGTGCCTTCCTCAGATGCTTAGGGAATGAAAATTATGGAGCACTGAAATCCATTGCTCTCTTTGGAAAGCCCCAGACAACAAAAGGAAAAGAAAAACAATGAACAATGAACAAAAAGAAGCTAATGAGTCAATTTCTAAAATATTGGGATCACCAGTTGGTTTCTAATAAATGGGTATTTAGTCATGGATAGTGCCTTTCATCATAGCCATTCTGGAAAGGAATCCATTTTGTGGAACCATTAAAAAGTCCAAAACCTTTAGTAACCCAAACCTTACAAATTTAATAAAAGTCCATATTTAGTAAAATATGTATGCTTCTAAATCTGTTAACTTTATCATAAAATAAGCTATTGTCTTTATTATAGTAAAGACAATAACTTATTTTATGATAAAGTTAACAGATTTAGAAGCATACACTAAATAGGCTATGTATATCTATGCATGCCTTTATACTAGGTGGCAAACTACTAAACCAAAATTTGATCTTCAGTAAGTCCACCTTGAGGAAAGTATAAAAATGAGAAAGAGCTTTTTGAGAATGAACATGGTGGTAAATAGGCTTGAATTATGGCATCTTTTGTGAAAATACCACATGAAGTTAAAGGATTTTTTTTGCTGAATTGTTAATTTGTTAGTCATTTATACACTTTATGTGACAGTTCAGTTCATTGATTTTAAGCAGATAGAAATACAGCATGCACAAGTATGAATGGTTCAACCAAGCAGGGAATAACACAAGGATGTTTGATGTGGCTTGGATTGTTTATTGGCTTTATGGGGGAAATGTATAGGTAATGTTTATAGTTAGAGATACTATCCTTAATCTTTCCAGTAAAGATCTACTTGTACTTCTATATGCAGATGATGGCATTGATGGCTCAACCTGAATGAACCTTAGAATATACTGTATTTTGCAACAAGGAATGTTCTGATAACAAGACGCCAAAGATCACGGTGACTGGGTTGGGCAGCTAAGATGAAATCAACATCAGTGAATTAGTATATTAATGTGTGTATTTTGATAGAATGATAAATAAAGATGGAGAAAGGAGAAAGAGGTGAAAAAATGGTAGGAGAGAGAAAAGAGTGGTATTTAGATTGTTCCAAATAATGAATTGTTTAAAGAAATTAAAATGAATGTGCCTACAAGTTGGGGACCTCAGCAGTGGTGAAACTCAGCCTGGACACACCAGTTCCACTGAACCTGTAATGGCGTTCAAGTTTGACCCCGCCCACCTGCCCTGCCCTTTCCTATCCTATATACCCTTGGGGTTTTTTTTCTTTTTTACTTACCGGTACCTAAATCGCTCAGAACATCTGTTTTTTGGGCCTCCACAGCCTTCCCAATCACCTGGGCTGTCTCCAGAATGGAAAAAGTTGAGTCTTAGAAGCTGCATGGCAGCGTGGTTGGTGTGCGCAGGCAGCGTGGTTGGTGTGCGCATGCACCGAACCAGTAGTAATGGTGACTACTGGTGAATTCCACCATTGGACCACAGGTTGAGCATCAAACTTACTTGGATGCAGTGGCAATAAGTTGGTGAAACAAGAAGAGACCTTGTTATTTTTCTAGAAGTCCCTGAAGACATGGTTCTGTCAACAGGCTTGGGGGAAACCCAGGGTGATAAGGAGTTGATCAAATAGCTTCTTTGATCATATTTCACTCTGTCATGGTAGGGAGGAGAAAGGGGTTTTAATTTGTGGCCTTTCATTGCTATACATCACCCCTAGTCACCATGTTAGGCAGTGAGTTAGGCAGCCATAGAATTTTGTTCAATAAAAATAAAAAATAAATAAGAGATAGGATAAAGAATGAGTGGATGTTGAATGAACATGACTCATTACCAGAATGACTAGTGACTAGGATAAGAGAAGAATGTAGAGATGGTTTGGCCATATAAACAGAATGAATTACATTCTGTTACAGTCCTTTTTCTGTGTTCTGCATAATATTGATTATCCCAAGAATGATGGTTATGCATATATCTGCAACAAACGTTGAAATTCATTAG
Organism: Cerberus rynchops; assembly: GCA_032468195.1. Lineage (NCBI taxonomy): Eukaryota > Metazoa > Chordata > Lepidosauria > Squamata > Homalopsidae > Cerberus > Cerberus rynchops. Next base: position 17,434 of record JANHFJ010008043.1, read on the forward strand.
TTTGGATTGATTCTCTTTTTAAACACATGTCGTTGTCTCCCATTTTTTTTCTGATAAAACACATACAGTACATTCTCCTCTGAAATTCCTGATGGCTAAATATACATTTGTTCTGCTGGCTGAAATATCTTCCAAAAATATGTTTCTGCCTGTTCTCTCGAGCCTGCCTAATATAAACTATTTTTTATTTTTCTTCGCTTGTAAAAAGAAAATGAAAGAAAGGAACTTGTAACACATGAATGAAGGAGCTCTGGGGCTTGACTCCTTTTGTCCTATGACTATTTGTTGACACAATAAAAAACACATTAAATACTGTGTCAACATTTACTCCCTTCAGTTTTAGTAGTGTTATTATTGGATCAGCTCCTAAAATCCCCACTCAATTGGACAATCATCATAAAACATGCAAAAGAACCGAGATTTGCATGGAACTCTTACCTGCTGCAGCTAGGGCAAGATTCAAAGCTTTCCCAATTTCTGTAAAACTCACTAAATGCTGTAAATACCTTATAGCCACCATGTTGATAATTGTTATTATTTCTGCAGTAGAAAAATGAGAAATGGCAATCAAGCCAAGTTAACAGAGCAAAACCTTTGGCTGCAAACTAATATAGATCACCCTTCAATATTTCTGGGGCAGATTAGAAGATAAAATATTTAACATACATTAAATAAATCCTAACTATGTGAAACAGTAAAGGGGACAGGAAAAAAGAAAAAAAAATCTATAAATCCAACACTAGACACCTAGCCTGCAACCCTAAAATGATTTTTGCCTAGAAATGAAGTGATATTAGCAATGTTCCCTAGATAGCATTTGTCAAGCCTTCAAGGTAGATAACACCAAACTCATGAATATTAATACTACTTTTATTAGATGGTTGCAGGAGCAGAATTCTGCAACTCTGAATCCCCTGCCGCCGCTGCCACCATTTTTATCCTAAAGAAAATTAGAGAGGGTCCAATTTGAGACATGTTCTCAAATTACATTTCTACTTCAGACTCTGGTTTCTCTGACTATTGTCTTGGCTGTGGCTCTTCCTTCAGTTCCTTAACGCTATTCTCACAGCCCATTACAGCATTCTAGAAACAGAATGCTGCCTGAAAGCCTCTTACATGTTGGAGATTGTTTTAGCTTTCCATTAAATTTATAATTCAAATTCTCTATTTGAATTATTTGGTATAGCCAACAACAAATAAAGTGTGGAATGAGAAAAAAAAATCAACCGTGAAATAAATGTTGGGAATAAACATATTTGTAACTTATCTCCCCAAGGGGCAGACTGACTATGGTATTTCTTAAAGAAAATGATGTTTTGAGGAGTAAACCATAAGGAGACAACTTACCTTGAAATGTGATGTTATCAGAATCTTCCCCCTACCCTTTTAAAAAAAAATACCAAAAAGAAAAAAATGTTCTAGAAACATCTCAAGAATCTACCTGAGCAAGTACACTTTTTAAAAAACATTTTTAATTTTTATACACACACACACACACACACGCACACATCTTTTCTTATAAATATAGATGTTGTATAAAACATAAAATATGGGCAATTCTTGCCTATTATGAAATACCGATATATATCAATAACTACCCTTTTAATAGCTTCCCCAAAAACTGTTGTTAGTCACCAAGGGTCACTATAATCCTCCTTTCCAAAAGGATACAATTATAAAATGTTACATTGATGAGAAGGTTCTGTCAGATTTGTCAAAATAACATTTCAGATTCCAAGGACTTCAATCACAGGGTGTGTGGATGTTTCAGAGGATTATTTCTGTTCAAGAAAACTTGGTGATTTTATTCTGAGTTACATTGAGAATATGTAGAATATATTGCCTACTTATGTAATCAATAGCTAAGAATTTGGAGGTTTATACATCAGTCAACTAGTGCAGACTTTCTTAAACCTTGTTCTTGCATCAAATTGGTATTTTTAATTAGCACTTGGTATCTGAGTGGTGTGTGGCCTAGAGGTGAAGACTACTCCTATTCAGAAGATTGAGCATTCAATCATAGGCGGTGACACATGTTTCTCTATTAGGGCGCAAAGAGAAAATATCTGCTGCTAACTGCATGTAGGCATCAGGAAGGGCATCTGGCCAGTAAACTCAACTCAGCTCCATTCAGTTGCCCCAACTCTCCACCACAATAAAAAGAGATTACAGGGTCATAAAAAGAAAAAAAAGTGCTTGGTATATGATATCTCCCATGTTCAAGTTAGCTGGTGATTCTTGAAAAGTAAGACAGTTTTATTATTAGCTTCTTAGTCAGATTTCTAAATAATACAAATATTATTTCTTTAACACTTGTCCAAGTTTGGAATTTGAATGTGATATTCCCAATGAAATTAAGAGTAATAAATCAAGGGAAAAAATCTGGTTTGATTTTCTGACTAATAAAAATGTAATGAATATCTAATGACTAATAAAAATGTAATGAACCCAGAATATCCAAACTAGGGAGCAACTTGTTGGATTACTGGTTACAATAATAGAGAAAGACAAATGAAAATCTATGGATGGTCTGTGAGAGAAAGTTTAATCCAAAACTACACAGCAGTCCTATGCCTTTTCAAAAATAAGTCCCACTAAGGTTAATATATTTACACCTGGACAGGTGCCTTATATTGGAGTTCTGTTCCTATATACTATGGAACAAATAACATGGACTTAGATCTCTTTTATAGTTCTTTGAAAAAGAATTTGCCTTCTTTCAGATTTTTTTTAATATTTACATATATTTGGTTCTGAATTTTATCACTCCTTTACATTGGTCCTACAGGCACATAAAAGGATTCTGAATAAAGAAAGTTGGTGCTTATTTCATTTATTCCATAATTAAAGGCACTGAGTATGTCATGAGCTGGTAACTGTCTATTAGATTCAGTAATTTGATGCAACACCTTTAGCTGCAATAACTATAACCAAAGACTTTCTGAATCCATCATATATTACTGTGTGGGAATTCTAGTCCATTCCTCCATGGCCCTTCAATTCAGACACATTTCAAAGTTATCTAAAATGAACTGCTTGTTTTCATGTTCTGATGCAACATTTCTGTGACGTTTATATCTGGATTTTGAGTTGGTCAAAAAACACTTCGCTATTTATCTATACTCTTGTGGACTTTCTTCAAAGTTTTTGAGATCATTGCTTTGAGCCACGGTGGCACAATGGTTAGAGTGCAGTACTGCAGACTACTTCTGTTGACTGCCAGCTGACTGCAATTTGTCAGTTCGAATCTCACCAGACACAAGGTTGACACAGCCTTCCATCTTTCTGAGGTAGGTAAAATGAGGACCTAAATTGGTGAGGGCAATATGCTGACTCTGTGAACTGCTTACAGAGGGCTGTAAAGTACTGTGAAGGGGTATATAAGTCTAAGTGCTATTGTTATTGCTGCATGATCTACTTCTGCTTCAGTTCAGCTAATGAAAAGATGGCATCACATTATCTTGTAAATTATGTGATGCTTCCTTCAAGAATGACAAGTTATCCAAGATCTGAGGCAGCAGAGAAACCACAAACTGTGGCATTACTACTTTCATGATTGTCAGTTGATGAGTTCTAATTGTGGAATGCAGTGTTTAGTTTTCTGCTAGACAAAACAACACCCATGTAGTCCCAGAAGTTTCATTTTTGACTCATCTGCACATAGAATATTTTCCCCAAAAAACTGAAAGATCATCCAAGTGTGTTTTGGCAAACTTGAGATGAACCTCACTATTCTTCTTAGTGAGTAATGTCCTCCATCCGCACTCTTTCGTGAATCCCAGAATTATTTAGTGACTTTCTGATTGTATCATGGACACTGACTTTAGCCAAATGCTCTTTAGGGGCTCTTTGTGATTTATAAAATGGTTATATGCTGGTTAAAAGTCTGTAGAGATTTTCAGTCCTTCAGGTCAGTGGCGGCTACTGGTCTGTCAAATAGGGGAAGCTCATTTTCAGCCTACATCATAAAATTGTCTATTTATTTAAA
>JANHFJ010008044.1:133303-150054 GCA_032468195.1 Cerberus rynchops
CAAGTTGCGAGCCTTCTCCGTGGGGGACAGCATTTCATCCCCCACGGCCAGTGATAACGAAATCTGGCTGAATCTAGCCAGATTCAGTATTGTGTCATATAACGTAGAATAAACTACTAATTGTTTAAAGCATGGTTAAAGTAACTATAAAAGATTAAACTAAATGTGTTAAAACATCCACAAATACAATTTTTCTATTTTGCTAAAGAAATACTAAATATAAGAACAATTACTGGATTGACAATGGTAAGCTTACCAGTTTCTACCTCTTGCATGTGGAGATTCAACCACATACTTAGTGGAGTACAAGTAGTCCTCAATTTACAACAGGTCATTTAGTGACTATTTGAAGTTACGACAGACTCCCCAAAATCTACTTATGACTGCATTTCAAAGTTATGATAGCTCTAGCACCCCCATAGTCATTTGCCCTTTGGACTGACTGCAGGAATGCTACAGCACTCACTCACCCATCCATTTCATTTCATTTCATTCCATTGGTTCCTTGCAGCCACTCATGCACTCAAGGGAGATCCGACAACTGTAAAGGCATAAATCATCTCTTCTTTTTCTGTTAAGGAGGAGCTCCTGCTAGATCCTTTAGAATTTCAACAAAGAAGAGAACAATAAACAAAGCAATGTGGTCATTCCATACGTTGCAGGAACAACTGAAAAGCTCAGGAGGATTTTCAGCCATAGCATACATGCACATGTTAAACCCTACCATACACTAAGGCAGAGGCTTGTCCATCCCAAGGATAGAAGATTCGGACACAAACTAAGCACAAAATGTATCTTCAATAAAATACAGTGAGACATGTGCAAATCCATACATTGAGAAACAAAACAACCACTTCATAAACGTATGGTATAATATCAGAGAACAAACCATCAGGACAAAATTCAGCATTTGAAAGACCAAGGCCACTGTTTTGAAGAAAGCAAAGTCCACATTCTGGACAAAGGAGACCAATGATTTGAATGAGGGTTCAACAAGGCCATCCACATTAAAATTAAACAGCCCTCCTTCAACAGAGGAGGAGGGATACAACAACACCTATCACAGTCCTTTCAGCAGTACCAAGAAAGTTTCACACACGTTTGAACTATCCAGGTGACTCTGAGAGCACAGAGTGGCCTCAATGACTTTCAGAGAGCATGTTAATGACCAGATGACTGCAAGGAATATATACCCTTCAATTCTCCACTATTCAATCAGAACTTATTGGATGACAAGTAAAATCTCTTCAAGGAAAAACAAAGAAAATTGTGTTTTGAAAAAGCATCTTTGGGACAACCATGACCTGAACAATTGAGAATCTCCATAGACATTTTACCTTGCTAATCATGACCAATTTTAGGGGCTGGTGCTCATCTCCGTTTCTTAAGCCAAAGAGCCAACATTGCCTGAAGATGTTTCTACAGTTATGTCTGGCATGACATCATGCCACTGCACAAAGTGCATAGCAAAACATGGATAGCTGTTACCTTCCTGCATGCTTATATGTGGTACCTATTCATTTATTTGCATTTGCATGCTTTTAAACTGCTAAATGTTTTAGCCTCCAGTCCCCTAAGCAACAAAGATGATTAGGGGACTGGAGGCTAAAACATATAAAGAAGAGTTTCTGAAATTGGGTATGTTAGTTTAATGAAAAGAAGGTTTAGGGGTGATGTGATAGCAGTGTTCAAGTATCTCAGGGGCTGCCACAAAGAAGAGGGAGTCAAGCTAGTCTCCAAAGCACCTGATGGCAGGACAAGAAGCAATGGATTGAAACTAATCAGAGAGAGAAGCAATCTAGAACTAAGAAGACATTTCCTGACATAACAATTAATCAGCAGGACAACTTGCAAGTTCTGCGGTGTGGTGCTGCAATGGTGAAACGGGCAACGGAGTGGCTCTTTCTTTTCCCTGCTCCTCCTCCTTCCCTCATGCTGGCTGCTTCATTTCATGTTTTTACATTGCAGTGCAGCGCCCAGGCTCCACTTTGATAGTGGGGGTGGGATAATTTGCCTGGTCAAACTAGCCCTGCAGTCTCCCCTACATTGGGCTCAGTTTTGATCAGGTCAGTCAGTTGGTTGGTTGGCTCCGTCGACAGTGAACAAAACAGTCCTGCTGCACAACGCCTCTTTCTGTCATCAAATGAGTCCAGCCGTGCTTGGCCTTTCCTCTGCCATTCTTTCCCTCACAGATCTCAGTGGATGAAAAAATAATGAAGCTGTCTACTATAGACAAGGCCATCCCTGCTAAACAAACAGCAGCAACGGCAGTAGTGGAGCATAGGGTGGAGAAGCAAAGAGCAACAAGGTGCAGCAAAGGGTCCTTGTCTGCCCTCCTCTACTCCTCTCCCTTCTCAACTATGAGCCGGGCAGCCCTGGAGATGAGAGGGAAAAAGCAGCTCCTGGAATAAGCAGAGGGTGGAAATTTTGGAGAAGCTGAAACCGCTATTCACTTCTTGCATTATCTCTGGCTTCTGCAACTTCATCCACTATTATTTCCATTTTAGCACGAAAAGGCTTCAAGTTGCAAAAATAATAGTTCTATATTAAAGGGGCATTTCTCAGGATGCTGCGCTGTCTATTTAATGCAACCCCATGGGATTATCACAAATGTATAAATTGGTAACTTCCCATGTTATACTTTTCAGCCCTAGACAATCATAGTATTTGCAGAGTCCTTGGGAGAAAGGTACTTGGGGCTGGGGGGGATTATAAAGAATCTTTATAATTGGCATTATATCTTTAAAAAATACAGCTGATGTGAAAATGCTAAATTTATATAATGTACTCTGTGTGTATGGTTTTTGCAATTCATAGCACTTATTTCTTAAGCTAATAATTAATATTTCATTACTGGAAATAGGTCCTGGAACAAGCTGAGTCCTGCAAACTCCATTAAGCAAGGGAATGGGATCTGGGCTTATGTACAGTAGGTATTCTGACCCAGCTCCCCAAACATGACACACTCTCCAAAGTGAACTTGAAAATTCCCTTAATTAGGAGTGCCGGCAAGTTTCTCTTTCACCGCCGGCTAACAAGTTTGTCTGGCCGGAAGATGAATAGTTGTCTACCACATTTATTCATCTCTGTCCCTGCCTTTTATCCCTAGGGCTAGTGTGGGGCTTTGCTAACAGCAGTGGCTCTTCCTTCCCACAGATTTCCACTGATCTTCTATTATCTGCTTTCTGTGCACCCGCATATCAGGCACTGGACTCAGCTGTTCTTCTTCCTCATCAGCCACCTTCAGACCAGGGGGCTGTGGACTCTCCATCTGAGTCTCCATCTCTCTCTCTCTCTCTTCTCTCTCTCTCTCTCTCTCTGCTAGCTCCATTCCCTCTTTCCCCTTGGAGCTCTCAGGTTGTCTTGCTGCTGATCTTGATTCCCACTCCTCCTCTTCCTCCTCCTCTGATTTGACTGCTGAAGTGGCAGGCAGCCGACAGACCACAACACTAGGCTTCTCAGGGCTTCCCCACCCGAGGCATCCTCTGCTTTATTTAACAATTCTTGCATTTAATGGTTGCATCAGGGAGAACAAGGTATGGAGTTAAGTGAAGTCATTTTGCTTAATGGCTATTGTGATATGCAATCGTAATGAGCAGGGTCCATTATGGTTGTATCTCGAGGACTACCTATAGCTAATGTCCCTTGGGAAAGGGCAGACAGAGTCCAGAATTGTGAAGAACCTTTTAGTAATACTGATACAATATATTCATCTTTCCCAGAGTTTCACTGTATTGTTTTCATTGTTAATTTGTTGTATTTGGATTTTTTGAGGAAGTGGACACATTACCATTATACTAAAGGGACAAGTGATAGCAAAACATTTAGGATTTCCTGGGACCACTGAAATACATGTGAAATAAGCTAATCATGATTAGTGTTTATTTAAAATATGTATATATTGAAACATTAAGCATCACTAATTAAAATCATCCTTGCCTTTAAGTATTGAATTGACCTTTGTCTTGGCAAAAATACCCATTTATCATTCATTCTGAAGAAGCTAAGATTACCATCAATTTTTTTTTCAACAGGCAAGGAATAAGGATTTCATATTTTATTTCTATCCAGGTTTATTTATTATTTCGCAGAAGTAAAAACTCCATTCACACTGTCTGCCTTTTCTGGAATCGGCTATTCGAAATGTTGAATTTAATAGACTCTATTATTCTGGATGTAAAGAAAAACTTGTCCTTATTATACTGGCTATTTCTAGCCAGACTTTGATATATTACCAATTTATTACAGTCAGGTCACTTGCAGCATAGAAGACACGTTAATTTTGATTATGAGCCAAGTTTTTCAGAATGAATTAATTAGCTGTTATTAAATGTGGATGGTGAAACAGTAAAAAGGGGTGGAGCTCTGCAGCATATATTATGTTATGTGTTGGAGACAATTACTAAAACTCTCAGTGCAGTACGACATTAAACAGTTCATCAGGTTGAGGCCAGAACCTTGGTGTATTTTATGTCAGCAATTTCTAAGAGGTAAGTTTCTTTGATATTTTATGAGATAGTACTTTTTTTTTTGCTGAAAGATTGTTGATTTTTAGCTATTTATATTACAAAATATTGCATGTTTTTAAAGCAAAACAAAACAAAAACTTGATCTAAAATAAATGCTTACTGAACGTATTATTGAAAAAAAAAATCCAAAAGAAATTGAGTAGGCTTAAAACCAGAGATATTCCTGCTGGGCATCTTACCTGAAAAGTATCGCAAAGGAAATGCATATTTAATTATTCATGTATTAATGGCAGCTAGAATTGTATTTGCACAAAATTGGAAAAGCTAAGAGATACCAACAGAGGAGATTGTGATCAGGAAAATATTAGAATGTGCAGAAATGAACAGATTAACTCTTGCAATTAAGCAGAAAGAACAAACTGAATATTATATGACATGGGATCTATTTAATATTGATAAAATAGATAACATGGAAAAATGGAAGAAAAATGGAAGTTAGAAACAGGGAAATATAAGCAAAAGATTAGTGAAAACGGATCTTTTGTATGTCTTATATGTTTAAAAATATTAAAAATATTTAAACAATAAAAAGAAAAAAGAAATTGAGTAGGCATATACTGTAGCAGAAAGATGAGTTCTTACCTTTATATTTTCATTGGAATTCTTAATGTAATAAGAGTAATTATTCAAAGATTATAGGAAATCTTTATATGCATGAAGGTCACATTTGGAAAATGCTTTAATTTTGGGAGAAATGATTTTTTTAAATACAATTTTAACGATATTCCATCTTTATGTTATTACTGTAATTATTAACTCACAATAGCAAATATAAATGATAATATGTAAATATAAGCATCTATTTCAAATAAAATGAAATAACTACCTAGAACTTACCATGCTTTAAATTAAATATTTTGTTTACTGATCTACTTTGTGCTGTTTAAGCAAATGAGACTCAAATTATACATGAAATGACATTGACAGGGTCAACAGTTTTATATAAAACTAAATATGAAAAGATGACAATTAACAAGACTAAATCTTTCAGAACTGCACACATATGCAATAACAGAACATGGGGCAGTGATCTACTCCATGTTCTATATTCTTTGTTAACTGCTTTCTATTTTTTGAGAAAAAATATGAAAAACCTACTGATGATGTAATGTATCATGAACTGTTGATATAATTCATGTTTCTGCAGGGGGTCCCTGAGACCTGAAAATTGTTTCAAGGGTACTTCCAGAGTAAAAAGGTTGAGAAACGAGGCTATTATAATAGAATCTTGCAAGGTTGACTCCTTTTCCTTTCCCTCCATTTTATATTCCAGGGAGCAGTCAGTCAGGGATTCTTCCCATCCCATTCTCTATTATTTCCTGAGTTCAATGCATGCTTTATACTTGGGGTGTAACCATCTCTGAATAATTTCTGCAAGATTGTCTTTGTGGCTTCCTATAGCTGATGACCTCTGAATCAAGTTTATAAGACTACCGACAATGAGTATAATGCCTTTAGTTTAGGTGGTTTTTCAGCTGGTGGGATTGTTCCAACAGCATGTCTGCTATGATGGTTTGTACCAGCTGTAGCATCCAAATTGTCTCCAAAGACAGCCCCAAGTGCACCACATTGCAGAAGTCCAACTGGATCTTCATCAGCATGAAGTGTGTTATTGTGGTCAGGATATGTGGTTCAGGCAGGGTTGCAGTTGGTATATCAGCTGAAATTCAGTGAAGGTCCTCTGACTTGATGCTCAGATAAATGAACTTTCCCACTAGTTTCCCTTCTACAACATGGGGAAGAACTTTGTCATCAGTGTAGATTCAAACATAAGTCAAGTTGTTGGGGAACTCCCACTGCTTTGTCTGTGAAAATGTTGCAGTAAAAAAGTGGTTAAAAAAGGAATCTACTATATCTGTTTTCTAGAGTCTCTAGCCCTGTGGTGGTGAACCTATGGAACGTGTACTGGAAGGGCACGCAAAACCATCTCATGAAAAACGCGCAGCACTGCTGGCTCGTCGTCCTGTTCTCACGCAGTGATGCGTGCTGGCCAACTGGCTTTCGCATGTGGGAGCAGCGAAACCCGCAAGCGCAGCATCCCAGTGCGCATGCATGCTCTGAGAGCTGGCTGGCTGGCATGCCAATCAGCTGTTTGTTGTGCGCACATGAATGCCAGGAACCCGGAAGCCCAGACAGCCAGCTCTCAGAACACACGTGCGCTGAAATGCTGCACTTTCGGTTTTCGCTGCTCCTGTGCATGTGAAAGCCACGCATTTCTGCGTGAGAATGGGATGAGGAGCCAGAAGGATAGTTTTGTGTGCCTTCTGGCACGAATATGGCACACAGTGATGTAAAAGGTTCTCTACCACTGTTCTAGCCTATATTATATTGCTATCTTTATATCTCTATGGTAATTACTGTTACTACAATTACTATACTCTATTATACTATTCAATTACTATTGCAATATTTCCTTTATACTTTATTTATATTTCCTTTATACAGATACTCTTCAACTTGCAATAGTTTAGTGACAATCCAAAGTTATAAAAGCACTGAAAAAAATGACAGACAACCACTTTTCACACTTTTTACAATTGTAGCATCCCCATGGTCAAGTGATTTAAATGTGGATGCTGGAAAATTGATTCATATTTATGATGGTTATAGTGACTCTGAGTCACATGATCCCCTTTTGTGACCTTCTGACAAGCAAAGTCAATGGGGAAACCAGACTCACTTAACAACCATGTTACTAACTTAACAATTGCAGTGATTCACTTAACAACTTTGGCAAGAAAAGTCATAAAAAGGAGCAAAATTCAGTTATCAACTGTCTCACTTAGCAACAGGAATTTTGGGCTCCGTCTTGGTCGTAAGCCGAGGACTACATGTATGTATGTACGTATTATTTATTGAATCATTAGTTGGATGAGCACCAGTTTGGTGCAGGGGTTAAAAGCACCAGGCTACAAACTGAGAGACTGTGAGTTTTAGTTCTGCCTTAGAGGCACAAAGCCAAGTAGGTGACCTTGGCTCAGTCACCCTCTCTCAGCCTTAGGAAACAGACAATGGCAAACCACTTCTGAAATGTTGTTAGGAGTCAATACTGACCTAAAAGGTAGGTGCACACAAACACACATACAGAGGATATTCTGTCTTTCCTCCAGAGCTCAAGGAGACCAGCACTTCTCTACCATTTTTACTTCAAATTAAGCACCACTATTGACTAAAGTCACCCACTGAATTTCTATAACTGAAGGTGGTTGATCATGTGTTGTCCAATCTTAATCCAATAAAATAATTATTGAGCAAGAAACTTTAGGAAATAGAATCATGTTGCAGAATCTCTGCTTTTAGCTAGACCATTCTAATCCAGGTATGATTTTATATATTTCAAAGATATAATAAGCCCACTCAATTGTTTTTAGGTATCCTCCTTCTCAAGCTGCTGAATGAAGTCCTGGATGACTAAAGTTGTGAGCTTAGTATCCCATTTGTGTATGTGTGTGAGTGTGGGTATGTGTGTGGCTCTAGTGGATCAGAATGTTTTGTTGCAGAAGGAAAGAAACTGTACTTCTTAATTTCCATCTTTTTTCCCCCAGCAGATTTGGTAAAATATTATATAGTCTTTTTCACCAAGCACATAAAAAACTTTAGTCTCCTTGTCTAATTTGTTTACTCCTGTTGTTAGACCTTCACACCCTGAAAAATCCCGGCTAATTTAAAAACCCTAACGGGGAAAATGCATTACAATTTTGCAAGCTTTCTACTTCATTAAATGAATTATACAATGGCCTGGGTTACTTTCTTGTCGGGGGAGGTAAAAAGGAGAGGAGAAAGCAAAGGAGGAAATTCTGGGGGAACACTTTTTATTATTATTATTATTAAATATGAAAGATCATCAGAGAGTTCATTAAGAACTAGCTGAATGCTCTGGATTGACAACACCAAAAGTTCTCCAGGCAGATAAGGGAAAGCAATCTGCTGAGATGGTAGCTGCATAAGATAATAATCAAATGAGCCATTTTATGACTCCTGCTTTGCTTTAAAACACAACCTTGTAATCACTATCATGATGGCTTACTTTGACATTCTGGAGATGGGTTGCACACAGGTCATTCCAATTTGTGGCTAGTTGCTTGAAAATGGTAACCTCTTTGCATAGGGCACTGGCAAACATAATTCTCTTAAGTTTTAGCTTGTGCAGTAGGGCACACATTAATGTTTTGGGTGTTCCTGAGTCAAAGAAATATTCTCTATTTTTAATTTGCGTTTACCTAGGGACATAAAATGATGAAACTGAACTCAGATTTCCCACCCTCCCTCAGAAAAATAAACATCTATCTATCTATCTATCTATCTATCTATCTATCTGTCTGTCTGTCTGTCTGTCTGTCTGTCTGTCTATCTATCTATCTATCTATCTATCTATCTATCTATCTATCTATCTATCTATCTATCTATCATATACTGTATGTGTTTGATATATTGGTTAAAGTACCAAGTTAGAAATGAGGAGACTGTGAGTTCTAGACACATTTTATGCCAAAGCCAGCTGGGTGACCTTGGGCCAGTCATTCTTTCTCAGCCCTAGGAAGAAAGCAATGGCAAATTATTTCTGAAATCCTGCCAAGAAAACTGTAGGAGCCAACACAGAGTTGAAATAAAATAATGTCCTATCCATGGATATTTATTGGGGGTGGGGCTTGTGATGCTCTGATGAGGTTAAGAGCTATGCTGGCAGTATTGTACTCTACCAGAAGAGTCATCCATTCCAGAGAAGTCTTAATGGAAGAGACAGTCTGTGTGTTTCCATCAACTGATTGAAACAGAAAAAGAATTCTGTCCTGGATCAATTGTCACCTAGGTAAATAAGGACCAGTTGGTTGTTAGAGTTCCTGGACATATTTCAACAAGTGGGCAACAGGATCCTGGCTAGGCAACTAGGACTTAGGCCTGAAGCATTACTGGAAGAACAATAATCATAGGTAAGACAAAACTGGTGCTTGAAAATTGCGCCACTATGGCCTGCTATTATAAATCAGAAGCATCAAAGTGAGGTTATAGAAAGCCAATATTTGAACTGTGGGAAAGAATTTATCCAGACTCAAATATCACTGAACAACAATTAGCAGATCAAAGGAGATTCATTACCAGGAATAAAATATTCAGGGATGCATAACTGGAAGAGATGCACACAAATTGTGAAAGTGGAAGAGCCCAAAACAATAGTAGAATAGTACAAGAAACTCAGATAACAATTGGAAGTGTAGAGGAAAACAATTGATATGAATTACAGAAGTAACCATTTAAAAAAAGCAATAACAAAAGAATCCGTACCGAAACAACTGTGAATGAGAAGAATTAAAGAAAAAATTAGAGGGTATGAAGATTTACCAGTTGAAAGGTAGCCCCCCCAAAAGACCTGTTGCTTATAATGAAGGATTTAAATAAGACACTTGCAACGATTAAAGTAACATCTATCAAATAGACCAATCAGCTGTTCTGCAGTATAGCAGTGGTCAATGTATAAGAACTGAGTATTGAAATTAGAAAAACAAAAGCAAACTCATGTTCAATCCTAAAGTGGAAGATCAGATTGGAGGCTGAGAGAAAGAAATTAAGATCAGATGCAAATAAAGAACAGGAAAAACCAAAAATTGAAGAATGTATGATCAAGATGAATCTAATTAAAAAATATTGGCTTAGCAACAGGAAAAATTGAAGAACCTTTGGAAATCATAAAGCAGCAAATAACAGCAATAGTGGGGAAAATTGAATGCTCTGAGACACGGATCATCCAATTTAAACAAAAGCAGCTATTTCAATCAGACCAGACGCAATTTTACCAAAGTATAAAAGGCAACAGAAATTCTGAAAATGGAAACCAAGCCAAAAGAAAACAATCCATGAGAAATTCAAAAGAACTATAATAAAAGTGCTGGGTCAATAAAAATAACTGACAATGAAATTAATAAAAATCAGTTGGCTTATCTAATAATAACAGCAGATATTGTTAAAAATTGAGTAAAAGGGACTAAAAGTAGGCATTTCCTAGAAATGATCAGTTGCATGGCTTTGGTCTCAGATATCTGACTAACTTCCATCCAATTATAGCTAAACAGCTTAATGAAGTATTGCATAAAGGAGATATCAGTACCTGGTTAATAAGAAGAAAAATGTATCTAATTCAAAAAGACCTGCAAAAGGGACAGTACCAAGACACCTTAGGCTGCTAACATACTTGCCTATTATGTTTAAATTATAGACATAATAGTGGACAGCATCCAAGATTATTTGGGGGGGGGGGGGAAGCCATCCTCCCAGTAGAATAGAAAGGATATAAAAGAAAATGCAGAGATAGAAAATATCAACTTGTGATTGATAAAATAGTTCTGGAGAATTGCAAAAGCTCAGAAACCAATTTACATATGAATCGATTATGAAAAGGCATTTGATTTATTACCACATAGTTTCAATCATCAAATGTTTGGAAACAACTGGTATCAATAAAAACATTCCATGGTTTATAGAAAAAATAGTAGTAGAGGACAAAACCGGTGGTTGGAAATGCAAAATATGGGTTTGTCAGCATTAGAAGAGGCTGCTCCCAAGGGCACGTTCTCACTTTTGGTGATTATGAAAAAAATAAATCTTGATTATCAAACAGCAAACATGCTAATAAAATCTCATAATTGTGCTGACATGGATAATCTGAAACTTTATGGAAAATCAGAAACTGAGATCCAGTCACTAATGTACTCTGTAAGAATTTTTTAGCACAACCCTAACCCTGCGATAAAGAGGAGGTTGTACAGGCCATAATACCACAACACCCAACAGGTTCACACATCACATTTCAAGGGGCATGCAAGGTGACCCCCGAGTCCTAGGGTAGAGTGGAAGATGTAACACAGGCCATCCGGGAAGCGCTTAAGTCGGATATGTGGTTTCAGCACAACCAACAATTGCTTACCTACTGGGACAGCCTCGTGTGAAAATGAGCCAAAATATATGTGCCTAACGCCTCACGCCTAGAGATCCTAAAGCAGTGCCATGATGCCCGGCCAGTAGGACATTTTGATTATCTAAAGACATTACACCCAACCAACCGCCAATTTTGATGGCCTCTTATGAAAAGAGACATCAAGGACTATGTCCGAAGTTGTGTTATTTGCACAACCATGAAAAAACAGCAAGGAAAGCACACACACACACGGTCTCCTACAGCCAGTGGCGGAACCCAAGCGACCTTGGGAACTGGTCATGGATTTTATTGTAGACTTCCTGGAGAGCAAGGGTAATACAGTTATCTGGATGGTAATGGACCTGTTTTTGAAACAGGCCCATTTTGTAGCATGCCCTGGCCTCCCTTCAGCCCACAAGTTGTCCAAATTATTCATAGCCCATATTTATCATCTCCATGGCATACCCAGGTGAATAATATCTGACTGGGGGGAGCTCCAATTTACTGCCAAGTTTTGGTGACAATTTGTAACCAGGATCAATTCTTCACAGGGCCTGAGTTCCTCTTTCCACCCAATGGCACCGCAGAAAGAATGAGCACCACAGTAGGCCAGTATCTTCACTGTTATGCACAATATTAACAAATGAACTGGGTGGAGCTACTCCCTTTTGCAGAGGTAGCATACAACAACTCAGTACATAGCAGCACCGGGTTTACGCCATTTCATGTAATGAGCAGCTTGGACTTTGTGTCCAATCCAGATATCCTCAGCAAGTACCAGAAGACCAGAATCTGCAGGAGTGGATAGTAGGATTAGAACAAGTGTGGCAAGATGTCAGGGACGCCCTACAAAAAATCGCCCACAGCTACAAAAAGCAGGTGGACATGAGGCGTCAACCACAACCCCCTTTTCAGGTGGCCCAACAAGTGTTCCTTTCCACCAAGTATCTAAGGCTGAAGGTACTTTGCCATAAGCTAGCTCTGAAATTTATAGGACTTTTTCCCATTACAAAAGTTATCAACCCCAACTCAAACTCCCACAACTATAAGGAAAGACGCATCTGGTGTTCCACAGTAGCTTGCTACAACCGGTTCATGTGACTCCCCTGAGAGGGGCCCCAGCTCCGAGGCCTCCAACCAGTACCAGTTGGGACGGATCTACAATATCAGGTGCAGCAGGTTCTAGATTCATGCATGTACAGGGGCAAACTGCAGTACCTCATTCGGTGGAAGGGGTACTGAGTATTGGAGGCCTCCTGGGTGGTACACTCAGATATAAGGGCCCCTCGTTTAGTCACCAGGTTCCACCAGCACCATCTGACTAAGCCTGGAGGGGTGGGACCTGATGTTACTGCTGCAGTTCAGTGTCTCTCTTCTCTTTCAGATGCCGTCCCCATGGTAGGAGGGCTGCATGTCAACCCCGGTTTCCGCATCGCATGCAGGGCTGCCAGTCATGCAGTTAACGTGCACCTGCACTGTTCTCCTCGACTGCCCAAGGCTTGTAATGGCAGAGAGAGAACGGCTCGCTTGCCTCCTGCCCCTGGACATGATCGGCAGCTGCACAGGACTCATGGCAGCAAACAGAGACTGCCAGGCAAACTGCTTTGGGTTACACAGAATCAGCTGAACAGTGGGCCAGCTGATCAGCGCAGCCAGCACAGGTGCAGTTGGATGGACGGCTGCAAACTATTAGGCGAACAAGCCTGATAGCTACAGGTGCGTGGAGTGGGCACGTGCATGGGCCGTGGGGTGAGGCATATGGGGTATTTAAATGCCCCCCTCCAGCTGACTGGCTTTGTTATTCTGTTGTTTCTCAAGAAAACTAGTTTAAAAGGGCAGGGGGGCTTTGGTCCCTTCAAAACTTCCATGTTGGGAATTGTAGTAAGGAAGTAGACTCAGTTCATTGATCAATAGGTCTGCCTTCAACTCACAACTATTCCTGTGATCAGACCAATTCTTGCTGAATTTATCTGATCACAATGAACTATTCTTGTGTTCACTCCTGTATCTTGGGAAGGACAGGGAAAACTTGGAAATAAAACTTGGAAATGAAATCCATGGAATTAAAAATGACCCCCTCCAGCTGACTGGCTTTGTTATTCTGTTGTTTCTCAAGAAAATCAAAGTGTTAATCTCTTATATTTCTCACCACCCTCAATCCCCTATAAAAATTCTGCTGCATCCAGGAAGATACATCACCATTTCATACCATCAGTGCTGCCCATAATATTTGTCATAACTCTTCCAAAAACTGAGAAGCTCTCCAGGTCTCCCAGTGAAGAACGTACCTATGTGCCAGTTAAACTTCCAATTTTGCTATTACAAGTTTTGGACATTACTAGACTAGAAATGTTGCCTTCCAGAAAATCTCTGTGGAACATTTTGTTCAGTACTGTGTGCGTGCAAGACACATTTTCAAGTAATTACATCATGTAATTCAACACCTAGTCTGATAAGTGAAGTGATGGCATAACCTGCCAATTCCTGAAAAAATATCAGACTCTTTGTGTGGAAAAATAGTCCTGGCTTGCTTCTATGACTACAAACAGAGGTTCCAAAAAGGAATGCATCAAAAGAGAAGATGCTTCAAATGGTAAGATCAGTTGATCAGAAAACACCAATGCAACAGTGAGACAGATGTAGAGACAGAGGGGGCTGAAATAAATATAAGGAATGTAATCCAACTCAGGAAAGTGTCATGAAGTTATACAGCATGGCATACACTTGAATAAATAAAAGACAAAGCACATCAACCCAAGGCTGAAGGATTGTTGTTGTTAGTTGAGAAGTCGTATCCGACCCATCGTGACCCCATGGACAATGTTTCTCCAGGTCTTCCTGTCATCTATCGTCCCCCAGAGTCCATTTAAATTGGCTGAAGAATGGCTGGAGTTAGGCTGAAGGATGGCCTTCCCCAAACTGTAGTACAATTCCAGTTCTAATTCAGGCAATGGGAGTTGCAGTTCAGTGCATCTGTAAGATCCCAAAAGGCAACATACAATCAGTTATATTCTCCAGAAATAAATCAATAATTTTGGCAATTTGAATGCCAAAATTGAAACTAAGCATTCCGATTGACTCATTGATTTCTCTGAGATTTACCATTCCTTGTGCGGTATGTATGCATATATGAGATATGTTGTCATTATGCATTTCTGACAAAACAGCAAACTGAATTATTTCTCAAAATACGAAGATCCATGGTGAACCCTATGATGCCAGATGCTTTAAAACTGTTATAGTGTTGCCAAAGCCAAATAAAACCCATCCATTGCGCTAAGCTCCAGCCAACAGAATTGTTGGTAGAACAACTCCAAGCATTATTATCTCTAGATCAAGAGTGTCAAACTCAAGACCCGGGGCCCAGATCCAGCCCATAGGTGCTTAGATCTGGCTGGCGGAAACAGCGAAGGATCGGCCCAAGTGCCTCTGCCAGTGAAAATGGATCTAGGGAGGGCTGGGTACGCCATAACAGCCAAAAACAGAGCTCATGAGGGCCCTGGGTGGCTCTCCCAAATTCTGTTTTCACTGGCAGAGGGTTTCAGGAGGCCATTGTAGCCAAAATGGAACTCGGGAGCCCGTGTTTGCTGGCAGAGCGCTCGAGCCACCACAAGTGCCCCTGACACAAATGATGTTGAGCTGGCCATGCCCATCCCTGGCCACACCCAAACCGCCCCCCCCAGGTCAAACACAATCCTGATGCAACTCTCCATGAAATCAAGTTCTACAGTTTTACACCCCTGCTTTAGATGAAATTGATCTACAGCTGTTTCAGGGCCAGTTTTAGTTGCGTTGATAGATGGTCTAGTAAACGTACAATTCGATAATTGGTCACTGCTGTGCTTGCATATATCTTGACATCTTCTGACACCATCTGGACCACTTTCAAGAATTGATGGTTGGGAAGATGGTTTTGTTGTGGTTCTATTCCTATCATTAGGATAGGTTTCAGACAGGCATACTGGGGGATTACTGGGTTTTTTTTCTCAGCTTTTGCCTTGTGGAATTCTACAGTGTTCTACTCTGTCTCTGTGTTAACTGATATGGCACATGGGCCAATTATCAGGATCTGAATGTCATAATTAAACAATCTACACTCAGTCTACACCTACACCTATTTCACCTTTCCATTTTCATGAGATTAGGTTAACTCTCTAATGAGCTTTTGATGGGACTGGGTAATAAAATAAGAAATGACAACTATAACCAAAATACCAGCAATTACAAACCTCAAATTGCACACTACAGGCAGAATCTCCAAATTCAGTTGACTCAGAAATGTTTCTATCAATCCATCAATGGAGAGACTGCACTGAACCTGTCAACACCTGCCAGAGGGAAAAAACCCAGAGCATTCTGGGTATAGTTGTGGGACAATCCAAAGAAATACAAGAAGAAGCTTAGATAAGGGAGGTATCTAAGAATTAAAAAAAAAGTTGAAATGAGAGAACTTGCAATAACAGCAGAAATGATGGAGAAAAAGGCACAAGGGAAATCAAGAACTGGTCAGCACCAGGTGAAGAATAACCTCATGGTTTTTGGTTGAAACATCTGTCTGGTTTATACCCATTCATTGCCAAGAAGTTTAACAACATACTGTAAGGAGATGAAATTGAAGATTGGCTAACATCTGGCAAAACCTACCTGGTAATGAAAGGGGCAGCTCCAGGTAACAGCAGGCCAATTACCTCTAACCAACAACTTTCAATGATTAACGGTACACTCCTGTATTTATTTGCTGTGCCACTGAACTCAAGGGGGCTTTCCTCAGAGCAGAACAAGCGCTATAATTAACCCGAATTTTAGCAATGCAGCCAGGACTGCAGTCACAACAGATGAAATTACAGCCCCCCTCAACAATACAGCTCGGGAAGGAACCCTGCGAGATAAATACCGTAGCTATTTCCTTTAAAATAAAAGTTATGTTTATGACCCCAGGTTACCCAGCTGTGTCCGTGTGACAGACTATTATTACACAGCTAAGTCTGTCCATAGCTACTCAAAAGCTGGGAAACGTCAACAGCAAGAAACAGACCCTCTGGATGCCATCCTAGCATTCAAGATGAACTAAAGTCACCACCATCCCCCAACAGCTGATTTATCCCACTGTAACAAGAGAGGGAAGTCATATGGCTTATGGTCAACCCATCTCAATGGGGTCAGGCGCTCATCTTGATGTTTACACCACCAGAAAGTACTTCCCGGCAGCAGAGTGCACAGGAACCCTTCCCACCGCAAAGGAAAAACGGTCTAGACTCTAGATCAGGGGTCTCCAATCTTGGCAACTTGAAGACTTGTGGACTTCAACTCAG
>JANHFJ010008044.1:194884-205947 GCA_032468195.1 Cerberus rynchops
CAGGAATTTCAGATTCAGGATTTCTCCAGACCGTACCATTACAATGTCTTCAATAAAATCTTATTCTAAGGACTTTTGTTTCTTTGGAGTTCTGGTTCTATTGCTGATGTTGTGTGGAACCCTCAAAGTAACAGCATTCCCTGTGCCTTTGGCATATAGCCATGTTGGCCACATGATGACAGAAATTGTCTTCAGACAACACTGGCTCCCTCAGCCAAGAAATGAAGATGAGCACCATGTCCTAGAATCGGATTTGATTGACAGAGAAACCTTTACCTTTTCCTTGTCTATTATAATTGACTCTGATGCTATTTGGCCATCCTCTTTGCCTAAAGTAAATAGCTGCATTTCCTGGATGCTGCATTTCAGTCAGACTTTATGCCCAAGAATTTCCAAAAACTTATCCCAACATTCAGTTATAGCAGAATCATTGAGATGGCTAAATAAGCTTAATAAATCTGTATTGCTATAGATAAGGAAAAAGCTACAAGTAGTTCTCCTTTAGCAACTGCCTCATTTCATGTCCATTTGAAGTTACAATGGCGATGGAAAAGCTTTTCAACCAGTCCTTGCATTTACAACCTTTGCAGATCTATAAAGAAAAGGAAAGCTGAAATAAGAACATAAAGCAGTCACAATTTTTATTTAGCAGCCACTTTGCTTAATAACCAAGTTGTCTGTCCCAGTTGTGGTTACTAAGCAAGGATTATTTGTATTAACATGTAAAAAATCTGCCCACTGCAATATGTAGGAATTTATCCCTGAGAGAGCTTCAGGCAGAGGTGAAATTCAGCAGATTCTAGCAGGTTTGCTAGAACTGGTAGTAAATTTTCTAAGCAGTTGAGAGAACCGGTTGTTAGAAGAAATCTCCTTTTGTTTTCTTCCACTTTGTGGAGTTAGTCCTGTAAGGAAGGCAGGAAAAAAAACATCCTGGTGTTGTTTGTAGTCTAATCTTTATTGCCCTGCTTACAGAAACTGCCCACCCAGTCATGGCCATAGAACCAGTTGTAAAAAAAAATTGAATTCCACCACTGGCTTCAGAGTTTAAATTCTGTGCCTTTTCCTCCTGCTGTTTCAAGTCTGTGAACTTTTAGCCATTCTGTTTTTCCCCTTGAGATCTGGGAACATCTAATCTGTTGCACACCAATTCTGTCTGCTTGGGATGATTTCTAGCCAGCTTCAAACCTTCAGAATGGGAGACAAATCGCTCTATAATTAACAGACTGATTTTTACACTCTTTTAAGTCATTGGAATCAAAATACTTTGTTCCAATTCTCCAAGCAGTTGGCCAGAATTAACACAGGTAAATTGATCAGAATAGGATCCCACCAATAAGTATGATTACTTTTCTTCTTGCTCTCATAAGAATAGATTTTGGGGTCATGCTGTGAAACTAAAAACATCAAGAAAAAAAATAAAAGAAAGCAGCTCATATAGCAAACAGTTCAGTGATGAAATTCATTTACAAGTCACAGGTATGAGTGCTGATTTGATTGCTTTAAAATGGGATTAGGCCATTTAATGAGAGTTATCAATAAAAACAATTCATTTTGGCTGTGCATGTCTGCAGGTTTAGAAGCAAGATATTATAACAACAATATCTGTTGCTGGGTACCACAAATGAACATTGCTGTGTATTTATTTGTTTGCTTTACATAATGTCTATTCTACCTCAGTGTTCTGTTTCAAGCGCACAGACTGCTTATCACAGATAGTTAAACTCAACAGAAAAGGGTATGATTATAGATTACTTTATTTCTTCAGGTATTCTCAACCAACAAGTTACAGTTATTGAAGGGATTCTTCTGAGGTGTATTAAGTCTGTTCCTTTTCATATAGGTGAAAAGAGATACTCTGGTCCCAGCAAGATTACAATTTGAAAAGTCCCACTGGCCAATTAGAAACACCAATGCGATCACATGGCATAAAACTACATTTCCCAAAAGTCAATCCCTTAAGGGGATAGTTCTTAATTGCTAAACTATTTCCCCACAACCATCACACTCAGTGACAAAACTTTGGATAACTGATACATGAGCTATCATAAAACCTGGAATGGAATGGAATGGAATGGAATGGGATCTGAACAGGAAGGAGACCATTTTAACATTGGGGGCAAAATATTCTCAAAGGTTTGAGTGGTCTCCACACTTCGGATTAGCGATGTATAGTAAATCTTCATAAAAGATTAGCAGATTCTACCTGGAAGAGATAGCTCTCAAGCTGTCAAAACTTAAACCAAAGGATTCAATAATCAGTAGTTTGAATTGTTCCTAGCAGCTAATAGATGACCATGGCTCTGATCAAAGTAGTTGTATTCTTTTAAATCAGCTTTTACCTGTTACCCACAGGATACAACATTCTGTTTCAATTAAAGTCTCCAAATAGTCTTCAAAGGCAGCCTGAAATAGAGTACATTGCAGTAGTCTAGGCACAAAATGAAGTGAGGGAACAACTCTAAGAAAAGCCGCATCTAAATGCATGAGCAAAAATTGAAGGGTTGTTCTGACCATGGCTTCCACCTGCTATCCTCTCAAGGGCCATGAGTTCAGGAGAACCCCTAGTTTATAGCAATAGCACTTAGACTTATATACCACTTTATAGTGCTTTAAAGCCCTCTCTAGGCAGTTCACAGAGTCAGTATATTGGGTCCTCATTGGGGTCCTCATTTTTACCCACCTTGGAAGGCTGGAAAGCTGAGTCAAACTTGAGCCTGGTGAGATTCCAATTGCCAAATTGCAGGCAGCCAGCAGTCAGCAGACGTAGCCTGCAGTACTGCACTCTAACCACTGTGCCAACATGGCTCATATACTTTCCCTTTCAGAGCAACATCCCAAATCAAAGTTGCAGCTTGTAAAGAACCAGAACAAATGACCATTGTGGGATTCAACTTGTATTTTCCCTGTGGAGTTTCATTAGATATTTGCTTAACCATTATGGATACAGGCTAGTTAGGTTCATTCTAATTTAGGATGCTTTTCTTGCATTTTTATTCTCTGAATAAATTTAAATAATTTGATAATCTTGCAATAGGCCAGAAAGGCAAATACAATTTGATATATTTTATTAAGAATAGTTGTAGACAGAAATGTTATTAAATAGGATTGTACAACTAAATGACCAACACTGTGAGTAGCATTAAAAGTTGTGATAAATTTAATTTCCACAGAAAAATATTCTGCAACCTTTATGCTATATTTGTCTCTCATGTTTCTTGACATTTTCACTAATTTTCACTGCACCATTAAAGTAAATCTGTAATTTCTGACAGGCAGGCAGGCAGGCAGGCAGGCAGGCAAGCAGGCAGGAAGGCAGGAAGAAAGAAAGGAAGGAAGTAATTATATATGGTAAGATGGTAAAATGCAGTTACCACTATTGGACGTTTACAACAATTAATTATTGCAAAACAAATGTGATCAATTACGCTCCCTCCTTTATTAGCTATGAAAGTGAATTGCATACTCTGAGCACAAATTACACATTTTCACCTGATAATTGTAGAGCCATTTCCCACCTCAGTTTATTAATCTCTGTATCCCTTGATTATAATTTACAGGTTATTATTCAACTCTAAATCATTTGCTCTAATTAGGTTAATATCATCAGCCAAATATTTATATTCCAGAAGACTGCAACCCAAACAGCTTACAAGTTATCAAATGAATAGTAATTAAATTGTGAAGCAATTCAAGAAATCATAATAGAGACAATTAAAAAAATACATCATAACCATTATGTGTCATTAATTATGTTATAGTAAGTAATAATAAAATACATTTCACAAACTGAAAATAGATACGTAACGAAAAGACCAATCAATCCATAAAACTTTGAATAAAATGTAAATACAATAATGGGGGGTTGACAGTTAAATTCTTTAAAGACTGATTAAAGGAACTGTAGATGCTTGGTGCAAAGAAGGGAAACAGACATTACAACAATCTCTAAATACTGAAAGTATTGTCAGAGAGAAGTGGGTGTATATTTATTTTCCATAGCTTCCATTGAATCAATGGATAGAAACGTTGCAAAAGGAGATCCAAAATCAAAGTAAGGAGGAATTTCCTGACTGACAGCTATTAAGCAGTGGGACAGTTTGTCTCCTGTTGCTGGAATTAGGTTGCTGGAATTGGATATTGTCAAATCTAGTAAAAAGAAGGACCAAGTCAGGGGTGACATAATAGCCGTCTTCCAATATTTTAGGGGCTGCCACAAGAATCAGTCAACCTATTTTCCAAAGCACCAGAGGGCAAGACAAGAACCAATGGATGGAAACTAATCAAGGAGAGAAGCAACCTGGAATTAAGGAGAAATTTCCTCACAGTGAAGACACTGGAACAGCTTGCCTTCAGAAGTTGTGGGTGCTCCATCACTGGAGTCTTTTAAGAAGAGATTGGACAATCATTTGTCTGAAATGGTACAGGGCCATGTTGGTGAACCTATGAAATGCGTACTGGAAATGACACGCCAAACTGTCCTGTGAGCCACACACAGCCCCACTGGCTCCTCATCCCGTTCTTACGCACCACTGCACACAGGTAGAGGACAGGAAGGCTTGAAGGAACATTGTCCATGGGGTTGTGATGGGTCGGACGTAACTTCACAAGTAACAACAACACCTTCAAGATGCACACCTTGAAATTTGGCTAAAAAAAAATCAGAAATAGATTAAAAGGTTTGAAGCAGAATTGTAAATATAGAGCATTCTGGGTCCCAAGGCAAACCTATGACATGCCAAAGTCCCCCAAAGGCTGTGGGAATTGAGGTGGGTAGTAGAAAGGAGTCACATGGAGATGTCTTTGCTACTGCAAGAGGGGGCCTGAGACTCATGAGAGACTTGAAAATGTCAGATGCATCATCACTGTCCACGAAATTGTATCTTTACTGCTACAGAATAAAAGAAGGATCACCATGCAATCTATTTTCCACCTCTATTCTGCTGCTTTTACATACAGAATAAAGGCTGAAATGATCCAAAATCACTCCCCTTGGGACTGTCCATGCTAATTGCCGAAAGTGCTGTTCAATACATTTTTTTGGTACTGAAATATAGATAATATAGATTGTGGCCTATTCTTCATGTCATTCTCTCACTCTGCATTTGACTCACTTTGTTCCCATTTTACCAGTTAATTTAAAAAAAAAAAATCTTTGCTGATGTTTAATAAGTAAGCAGGAAGCTGTTTCACCACAGAGAAAGCAAAGAGCGAGAACTCCTTCATGTGTAAAGAGAGGTGATCTGGCCT
Source organism: Cerberus rynchops (assembly GCA_032468195.1). NCBI lineage: Eukaryota > Metazoa > Chordata > Lepidosauria > Squamata > Homalopsidae > Cerberus > Cerberus rynchops. Next base: position 200,132 of record JANHFJ010008044.1, read on the forward strand.
GAGAAAAAGTTATTAAATGTTTTATTTTTGCTCTGCTTTTTAAGGACTGTTATGAAAGCTATTTAACCTAGAAATTCTATTCCAAAATAAGGGCATTTCCCGCAAAGCCCGTGAAAGGAAAAAAATAATAATTTTATTCTTTATGTCTTATGCTAATCGTTCATTTAATCAACATCTTGTTTTTTTTATTCGTACCACAAATTTCTAGTATCAACTCCACACTTATACCCCATGAATTAATTTACTGAGTGCTTGTAAGGTAACAGCAAGTCTTATTTCTGTAATTTTTCCAATCCAACGTGTCATGGAGTCCCATAGAGCAATCTCGACATTTTTCAAGGAACAATAACAATAATCTCCCTATTCTAGATCCATTTTGCCAAATGCATCCCAGTAGCCTTGCAGGAACTTGCCCATGTGGGAGAGAGGAGTGCTAACACAAATGGTAGACCATAATACAAACCTCCATTACACTAGGCTTAATTTAATATTTGCTTAATGTGTTAAAGAATGTACTTCACATAACACCATTCCTTCTTAGTGTAGGGGGTATTTATGGACAGATCCCTGAGTTACAACTGTAATGGAACCTGTCAGTTATGGTCGTAGATCATGAGGATCATAAAGCCAATCACCACATGACAAGACTGGATCCCAAAGGTGCTTTTTTCAAGAGGCAACTGGACTTTCTGGTTTTTCTTTGAAGACATTTCGTATCTCATCCAAGAAGTTTATTTAGCTCTGACTAGATGGTGGGGAATTCCTCACCGTTCCCCACCATCCAGTCAGAACTGAAGAAGCTTCTTGGATGAGATGCAAAACCTCTTCAAAGAAAAGCAAGAAAGTCCAGTTGCCTCTTGAAAAAAGCACCTTTCAGACAACCATGACCTGGATGACTTAGAATCTCCATAGTTGACTGTGGAGTAAATGTTACCATTTTGCCGTTCATTAAGTGAACACCAGTTGTTAAACAAACCCATTGTTTCCTAAGGGGTAGTTTTTGTCAGAAATCAGAGGTAAATGACAAAACCATTGAAAACCATGGTCACATGGTCATTGGGCACTGCAAACAGCTATAAATGTGGGCCTGTTGCGGATTACCAAAAATACAGTCATGCATTTATTTATTTATTTATTTATTTATTTATTTATTTATTTATTTATTTATTTATCAAACATGTACAAGATAACAAGTATAGGTATGAACATAAATATAAAAAAGGAAGTAAATACAAACAAATGGGGACAGTAAGACAGGACTGGTAGGCACGCTGATGCGCTAATGCACACCACCCTTATGCACCTCTTAGGAATGGGGTGAGGTCCACGGTAGGTAGTTTGAGGTTGAAGCTGTGAGGGTTTGAGGATGTAACAACGGAGTTGGGTAGAGCATTCCAGGCATTGACCATTCTGTTGCTGAAGTCATATTTTTTGCAATCAAGTTTGGAGTGGCTTACCTTGAGTTTGGAACGATTGTTTGCCCGTGTGTTATTGTGGTTGAAACTGAAGTAGTCATTCACAGGTAAGATGTTGTAGCAGACAGTTTTGTGTACTGTGCTTAAATCTGACCACGGGTGGTGCAGTTCCCTATTGTCCAAGCCCAGAATTTCAAGACTGGTGGCGTAAGGGATTCTATTGTGAGTAGAGGAGTGGAGTACTCTTCTTGTGAAATACCTCTGGATTCGCTCAATCGTGTTAATGTTAATGTCCAATATACAGTATGGATTCCAGGAGGATGAGCTGTATTCGAGAATTGGTCTGGCAAAGGTTTTGTATGCCCTAGTAAGCAGTACAATGTTATTGGAGAAGAAGCTTCACAAGATTCGGTTAACAACTTTTAGTGCCTTTTTGGCAATGCTGTTACAGTGGGTTAGATCATTTGAGATGAGTACTCCTAGGTCCCTGACTGAGTGTTGTCTATGAGATCATTTCCACCCAACTTTGATGTTCTGGATTTTTTTCCAACGTGTAGGGAAGGCAATGTGATCATGGGAAGGCATCTGTAAGAATCTCAAAACCGGATTGTAAATAGCTACGCCGGGGGAAGGGAGGGTTCTATTATAACTTTGAATGGTTGCTAAGTGAGCAGTTGTAAGTCTGTAAGTCAAGGACTGCCTATATTGAATGCAGATAAGGATTTTTTTTAAGGGCTATTGGTTACAAGCTTGCCATGCATTTTTATAAGACCTTTATCTTTCACATAAAGATCTGCTGTTCCAATTTTGTTTTCCTGCAGTCTAAACCTCCTTTTCTCTTTGACATTATATGTGATCTTTATTTCTACGGCTAAATTGGCCCACCTCTAGGTGAACAGCAATATGGCCTTGATCAAATCCAACCCCAGCATATCACTATCCTCTATAACCTTATGCTGCTGTTTGAGCCCTTGAGTTCCGATGTACAAACTGCAGATTCAGCCATTCATGAGATCAAGTCTCTTTGCTGAAAGTGGCTATTTAAAAAAAAGAAAAGGCATTGTTGTGGGCAATAAACCGACACCCCTTTGGTTATGTTCATTTTCCTAAGAATTGAGGCTTCACATCTAAAGATAAAATAATTTATTTTCTCGGTAACAATAGCCGGAGTACATTTCTTGCGCTTATTTTCTCAGGAACTTTCTGAAAGATGTATAGGCCTCTTGAACAGACTATTTCCACACTTGGTATGCTGACTGACTGCTAATAGCTTGCCTCCACAGAATATATCCTTTTTAATAGGTGACACAAGTTGAGTATAAACTCTTTAATTGCCTTCAGAAAACACCGATTATCTTCCGGTGCCGTGCCACCTATAGCAGAACACAAAGATGGTAAGAAAAGCATTAACAGAGCACATTATCAGCCATTAAAAAAACAAAGGACTCTTAAAATGTGACTAAATTGACTTCTCGTGTTCCTGCATGAAACCGATTTGCACGCACTCGCTGAGGTGATATGGAAAACGCACATCCGCCCTTTGTCAGATGCAAATATCTTCATTTGGGATTTTTTTATCCATCTGCTTCCTCCTACTACAAACCTATAAAAGAGCTATCAAAAGCAAACAAGTCACTAATTTGTTATTTCCAGGGGGAGGGGGGACGAAAACTTCAAAATGCCTCTCCCTGAACCTGCACTGATGTCTTCTGACAACTTGCTAGTTTCTGTGAGCTGTTAGTAAGAAGTGAATTAAACAACGCTGTCAATCCTGCCTCTCCCAGCTGTACCTCAGAAGGATGTGTCGCCTGTGATCACAAACTAAAAAGTATAGCTTTGAAGGAAAAGTTCACGGACACATTCCACAGTTAGTTTGGGTCTGTTTTCCCACAGGTCCAACCAACTCTTTCATCTGGGGATGACAAAACACTGCATTTCCAAGAATGGTTAACTCTCAGAAATAAATACAGGTAGTTCTCGGCTTACAACATCTCATTTAGCAGCCGTTCAAGGTTACAACATCATTATATTGTATGACCATTTTTCACATTTACAACTGTTGCAGCATCCCCATTTTCACATGATCAAAATTCAGATGCTTGACAACTGACTCATATTTATGACGGTTGCCGTGCCCCAGGGTCGTGTGATCCCCTTTGGTGACCTTCTGACAAGCCAAGTCAGTGGGGGAAGAGAGATTCACTCAACAACCATGTTACTAACTTTAACAATGGCAGTGATTCATTTAACAACTGTGGCAAGAAAGGTCATAAAATGAGCAAAACTCACTTAACAAATGTCTCACTTAGCAACCTAAATTTTGGGCTCAGTTGAGGTTGTAAGTCAAGGGTTACTTGTAAACCTCTTATTGGTATTATTGGTAGTATTGGTAGTATTACTATTATTATGTTGATTATCATTATTCTGTTGCTTTGTATGTATACTGTATGTATGTAATAGTATACAGAGCTTCTGCACTGGGGACAAATTCCTTGTATAATTAACTATACTTGGCCATATAAAGTATTCAATTCAATTCAATTTGTTTATCAGGGCTACATGGAGCTTTGGAGCTAATCTCCAAAGGATATTTTGAATTTGGCCGGGGGTAGGTGGGTATGAACAAGTGTTCAGCCATACTGTCACAAGCACCATTTAGAGACTGACTCCATAACACTGCTCAGCCCTATTGTTTCTTTAACACTTTTATTTCACTTTAGTAAAAAGAGAGATGTGGGCATTCACTGAAATCTTGTGTTATCGCTGTGTGTAAATATTCTGTTCACTCTGATTCTTCAGTTAGCCATTAAAAAACTTTGAAGATCTGCCATTGCATTTTTAATTGCAATCCTACAACAATGTCTGAATGCATGCATGAATGAATGAAGATCGAGAGTGTTAGATAGAAAAGGAAGGAATATAGAGTTGGTTGGTTTGACCAAGATTAAAATAAGATATGTTTCTATAAAGTTCAGGTGACTCTTTATGGATTTTTTGTTGAGACCAGGACAGAGAAATGGATGATTTATGGATCTGCATATGGATAAGGGATGAGTTATTGAAAAAAGAGATATTTCTTAGTAATCTTATTGGGGGTGAAGAGTTAAGTTTGTTTGTATCTTATGATGAAGACCAGAAATCACTTCTTTAAATTCTGTTTATCTTCTTTTTCTTTCCCTGCACGTTTCTTCTTTTCTAGCTCTCTTTCTCTTTGACTTTTGTTTGTATTTGCTTTTACTGCTGATCCTTGACAAAAAAAAAAAAAAAATTAATAACAAGGTTTTTTATATAAAAAGAAAGAAAACTTGCCATTGCTATCAGTCAGATTTTGCACATTCCTTTCAGTAAAAGTTATGGGACTATTCCACAAATGTATTTTTCTATGTGGTTGGCTCTGTTGTATAATTTTGCTACCAACGTTCACAAATATATATGCTTTTCCACACAGTTCCCTTATATATGTTGCATTTAAATACAATTTAACTGCAATAAATACAATTTAACTGCAATATGCTTCTTTTATATAACTTTCCAAAAGAGATGGTGATTTATATAGAACTTTCCCCAATGTATAACAGTTTTTACACCTTCTTCTAGCTAAGATGACAGCAAGGACTCAGGTTCTTCCAGCGCTGGCTATCAGTACATAGCAGAACCCACATGGCAGATTACAGTCTTTCATCTGAAAAGAAATTGATGACAAATTTATTTTACATTCTTTAGATGGGGATAGCTAATAGTTTCCAAAGCTTTCCCCTTCTTCCCTTTTCATCTGAGAAATACCCTTACAAGTAGGTTAAAATGAGAATGATTTATTGAAGGTCGCGCAGTGAAATTAATGGAGAGAGGGAGGGGATGGATTTGAGACCCTCTATGGATAACCAGGGAAGAAAATGAGGTGAGAATGAAGAATCTTTCCAGGGGACAGATAAACAAATACCATTTTGGAATTCCAATAAGAGGGGAGAGAAAAGCAAGCTCCTATACTTCGGCAGGAAAAAACCCCAAGAAGATGTTGGTTTTAGGTATTGAATAGACAGTACCTTGCTCAACAGTAGTACTGTGAGTGGGTTCTGGGTGTCCTGGTGGACCACAAGTTAAATGTGAATCAGCAGTGTGCTGCAGCTGCCAAAATTAGCCTATGCAGGCCTAGGCTGCATCAACAGAGAGATACATCAGGATCTACTCTTAAAGCCACACTCTGAATACTGAATCCAGTGCTGGTCACCCTGATAGAAAAAAAGTTGCTGATGCCTTAGAAAGAATGTAGAGAAGAGCAACAAAAGCAGTGGTGAAATTCAATTTTTTTACTACCGGTTCTGTAGGTGTGGCCACAGGATTAAACATCACCAAAGTTACAATGTAATAAGGGGAGAGGCAGTTTCTGTGAGCAAGGCAATA
>JANHFJ010008050.1:23094-34401 GCA_032468195.1 Cerberus rynchops
GAGCGCCTATTCAACTGGGTGGAGACCAGAATCCTTTCCCTCCGAGCCGAACACATCTTGGGAGAATCAAACGTAAAAGCGGATTGGCTGAGCAGATCCACCTTAGATCCCTCAGAGTGGGCTCTGGACCCCTACATATTTCAGAGACTGGTTCAGAGGTTTGGCCCTTGTCAGGTGGACTTGTTTGCGACACCGTCCAACACCAAGCTGCCCCGCTTCTTTTCCGGTTCAGGACACCCAGGGCAGAGAGGACGGATGCGCTCAGAGCGAGATGGCCCAGGGGCGTTCTCTATGCCTTTCCCCCAATTCCTCTGATTCCCAGAGTATTACACAAAGCGAGGGAGGAACGGGCACAACTGGTTCTCCTTGCACCACATTGGCCCCGTCGCCCATGGTTTGCCGAGCTACACTACCTATCCATCACAGAACCATGGATTCTTCCTCTACAATCCACATCTCTGACACAGGGCAACATATGCCACCCAGATCCCCTCTGACTCCGCCTAGCTGCCTGGCGCTTGAACACCGAGTATTGACCTCCAACCAGCTCTCATCCAAGGTGATCGCAACTATACAGGCTTCGTGTCGTCCATCGACTACGAGAATTTACGAGGCTACCTGGCAAGCACTGACATCCTGGTGCCATCAGAGGAGTCTCGACGCACTCAACTTGCAGCTTACTAACCTCCTGGACTTTCTTCAGGATGGCCTTGACAGGGGTCTAAGGCCTAACACACTCCGTCGTCAGGTAGCCGCCATATCAACAGTAATTGACTGTGGCACCAGAATGTCCCTTTCTAGACACCCGACTGTACAAAGATTTTTGAGAGGAGCAGCCAATCTCTGCCCTCCGGTCATCCATCGCTTCGCTACGTGGGAATTACCGATAGTGCTTGAGGGTTTGACAGCAGCTCCCTTCGAGCCCATAAACTCAGCATCACTAAAGATACTTACCTGGAAGACCTCCTTCCTGATCGCAATTACATCAGCACACAGAATATCAGAGCTCACTGCCCTGTCAACCAAACAGTAGCTTTGTGTTTTTCATTCTGACAGAGTAGTCTTACGACTAGACCCAAGTTTCATTCCCAAAATTAACTCGGTGTTCCATTGAGCACAAGAGATAGTGCTTCCAGACTTCTGCCTGACTTCCTCCCGTCAGGGAAAGATGCGTTGGCACAAACTTGATGTTTGCAGATCTCTGCAAGTCTATCTCGATAGAACCAGACAGTTTAGGAAGACGGAGGCACTCTTTGTATCCATACAAGTTCAGACACTAGGCCAAAAAGTGTCTTCTATAGTGACTGGCCACTGGCTTAGAGCCTGCATAGCATCTACATATTCCACCAGGGGACTGCTGATTCCTGGCGGTATCACCACACACTCCACAAGGAGTGCAGCCACCTTGGCAGCGTGGTCCACCCACGCTTCGGTCAAAGAAGTTTGCAGGGCGGCCACTTGGGCATCCCCGTCGCCCTTTATCAAACACTACCATATTGACTCATATGCATCGGCTGATGCATCATTTGGTAGGAGGGTACTTCAAAGGGTCCAGGCATCCTCTTCTTGTCAGGACCAGTCCATTACCCTCCCTGAACACAATTAGCTTGGGTATATCCCAATAATCTGTGGATTATCTCTCTACATTTGATGGAGAAGGGGTATTGGACTCACCTGATACGCTCCTTCTCGTCATGTAGAGAGATAATCCAGCCCTCCCAAGGGTTACATGGATCCTGGTCCTACAGGGGCAATTTCTCGAATGAAGGATGGCTTCTATATGATACAATTCCTTCGTAGAACTGGGGCACGGGGAGGAGCCTGGCCCCTTTTATAGCTTTAAATGTCACTCAGTAGATCTAGGAAAAGACAAGACATAACCCAATAATCTGTGGATTATCTCTCTACATTCGATGGAGAAAAGTCCAGAACAAGTGACCAAAGATTTGAGATAGAAGCCAAAGATTGCTAATGGTGAAAAAAAAACCTTTCAGTAAGACTCTATTTCATCCTCTGTAATGCTAGTCAACTTTACACAGAGTAACTAGTCTGTAGTGATTCCTTGATCACAGAAGGAACAGAGACTACAACAGCAGCAGCAATCTAGAGAAATCAATAGGCCAGAATAGAGGTTGTGCTATCCACATGTAAAGACCTTTTCAGATTTACCTGTGGTTTTGTTTTACTATCTTTCCATATCCTGGATATTATCCAGATGTATGGATTCCCACAATTCTCAAGAAAATACAAACAGACTTAAGACTGTATCTTCGAGGACATAGATAGCAGGATCTGTCTTAGACTACAACATGCTGATTGTTTGAATTTTATCACCCTGCAATTTGAATAGTAATCAGGTAAGAGGCATTTGTCTCGAATTTTGTTCAGCCTGATAGGCTCTTATTAATATTATGACAAGCATAAAAAAGATATGGTTTTGTAAGGCCACAATCATCAGACAATGGTCCTTGCACATTATATTCTGCAATGTATTTTACATTAAAAATTAGTTTCAGCAGAAAAGGACAGAATTGTTATTAAATGGTTATGTCCATTCTAAAAATTCCCATTCAACTGCAAATGAGATGCTTATAGCACCCACATATTTTGATCATCCAACATTCATATGTTCATGCCAGTTTTAGTTTTATGAAATGTGAAATTTCATAACACCCAAGTAAAGAAATGACCTGAAAATATTATAAAAGGAAATTGCAGTTTTTCTGGGTAAATTGTTCTGCTTTCTTCTATTAGAATATGAAATTTAGTTTTTGCAGAACCATATACCTTTAAATTATGGAGAGATCATGGAAGCAATGGCTTCCATCAGAGAAAATCAGCAAAAAAAAAAAAAAGACATAATGTGTATTGTATACATTTTAACTAGATTCAAATAATGGAAAAAGATGACTAAAATCTGGGAATCTTACTGGGGCTTTTGTACAATCTATTTTGTAGTCCAGAAGGATCTCTACTGACAAACTTTTTTTCCTTTTTGGTAGTCCAGGAAGTTTAAGCACTGAAAATTGTCTTGCTCTGAGTAACATTGGCAAAACTTGTCCTTTGATCCAGCTTCCCAAATAGTCAACAAATGGATAATTAAAAATATTTTCAGGGATATTTTTGTGTATAAAGTCATCTTCGATAAGTAGTTTTTAAGATTCTCATTTTTGCTAAAGAGCAAAATAGAATACCAAATATGTGGTTTCTGGGTGGCCCTTCTTCAGTTAGTATATCTGATGAGAAGACAGCAAACAGACCAGAAACATTCCCACAATGAAGTTAATAATACCTGATAGAAATAGGTTGCTACAATTCTTTGGCTATAAATGGACTTAAACATGGATACAGAAGAAGTTTGTCCAAAATATTATCAAATCTCATGAATAATGGATACATTCATAAAATTGAAAAGCCTTTTCAGAGGCAACTCATAAACACAAAAGGAATGAAAATTTACTGGATAAAATATTCTAGGTGCATAATTTATTTGGCTAATATTATGTAAAGTGTTTTAAATCTTATTTTTCCCAGTCTTTATAGCTAAATATATGACAAATAAATTATATGTAAATCAGTGAAAATCATTCAACTATATAAACAATATTTCCATGTGGGCTGTTTGTATAATAATATTTTACTGTTTTTGGCACCTTTTATAAACACAGTACTGCAAACAGTGACTAATTAATTTCTCACTGGATTATGTCAGTGGTGTCCATGCAGATTGCTACATTCCCTAATGCCTTGCTCTGTTCAAAGCAGGACTGAAAACAATCGGCATCAGAAGAGAAAACAATTTGGGTGGGTAAAATTATCTTCCTGAGAGGATTCTGCTTTTATTGATCAAGTTTTTCCTTCAGTTATAAGATTCACCTAAAGAACCAGATACCATTTATTCTGACCTTGTGAATAAACCAAATGCTAGTTAGTAGATTTTTTCCTCTCTGTTATCCCTGTGAAATATTGAGAACTCATGACTACCTGCTGCACACACATGAGTGCAGAAAATATGAACATATGGTTCATGTGACTCATGTGATTTATAACAAATGTCACTCAGGGGCGATGAATAACAGAATCAGAAGTGATATGTTGATAGCATGAGAAGTACTCTCACTGATGCTACCAATCCCTAAATAAATATGAGACTCAGAAATACTAATCTTTCCTCTTTCTTAAAATAATTTGTTTTCCATTTAAATTGTAACATAACTCTGTCTGCTTAGCCTATTCTGATGTACATCGTGTTTCACATTCTTTGACCCCCAAGAACAAACTCTACTACAGTGTTTCTCAACTTAACAACTTTAAGATGACTGGATGGGAATTCTGGAAGTTGAAGTCCAGACAGTGCATTTATTTCACTAATACTTGTTTATTTATTTATTCCACTAAACTTTATTATAGCCACCCGCTCTAGGATTTTGGGTGATTTACAAAACACAATGTTAAATTAAAACAATTAAAAACTTAGATAAAATGAAGCAAAGTAACTTAAACTAAAAACAGCCATTAGATCACACAAACACTGCCCTGCTCCCTTCCTCCAAAAAATTAATACTTGAGCTGGAACTAAATGTTTTGGTTTTTTGGTTTTTTTGTTTGCAATTTTAAGGACAATATATGCCAATAGTTTCATAAACCATTAAATAGATTTAACAAGTTTTTAAGAGAGAAAAAAATATACCTTAAACCTTACTTTGCCTGTCAATATTCCTGATGTTACCTAGTTACTGTAGAGTATCACACTATACTCAAATGTCAGCTATCCAAACCTCTGATCTATTCTGCATTGTTTATATGATAATGCTGTGTTCTGCTATTTTCTATTGTCCATGAAAGCACATACTGTTTTACTATAGTCCAGAATAGTTATAATCATGCATAATCCTTTTTAAATTATCTTTGTGTGAACTTATTTTTGCCAATTAAACTTAGAAAGCAGAGCTGCTGAAGCCAAATAAAGAATATGTTGCTTATTAGCTGTTTCTGAAAGAAATAAACCCTTAGGTAGGAATAAATGGTCTGAAAGATGTTTCTTATCCCATGGCCATTTCATATGTTCAGCTATGCCTGCAAAGCTATAGGAATAGTATCACTGTCTCTCTAAAATTAAAGCTAGTTAAACAAAGAAGAATCTTCTTTGGGTAATGTCCAAGAGTTGGCTAAGTACTGCATAAAGAGATGTTTGAAGGAAAGATGCCTCTGAGAGATTCAGCTAAAAACCAAGATTGGCATTTGTTCAAGCAGACAAAAAGATTGACTATGAGATCCAGATTAAATTCTGGTAAAGCTTTTGCAGCTGACAAAGTAAATTTCTTTTAATTAATTTCTCCATACCAAAAAGATACTGCATTGGAATTACTTAAATTCTGTGAATTCACAGAGTTAAAATGAATGCTAATACAAATTGCAAAAGCTAGGCAGGCATGGACCAGAAGGTGTTGTCATAATTTTTTACACATATATAGTACTTGAGTCACCCTCACAAAGACATGTCAATAATCAGTATTAACAAATGGCAACCTTTATGTATATGGTAAAGAAGTAAAAATTGAAGGTAAAATTCAAACCATGGCTTATATATCACATTAGCCCATGTCTTAATTTGTCATTGTATAATACACTATATTAACAAGTTGTCCAAACTTGTATAATGTATTGAACTTCAACTTGATCCACCATATTTTAAGCTTCAACGTAACCCACCACATTTTAAGGTTGTAGTACTACCCAGCTAATACAAAGCGGCAATAATTTCATATATATCCTTTGAAATTAGGAAGGTTGAGCATTCTGCAAGAATCAATAGCTACATAAGGATTGGAACTTATGTGACTGAGCACCTCACACAGAGATGTCATCTTCAATCTCCTGTATTCCCAATTGAAAGAGAATGTGAATGGATGAGAATGACCTTTGCTATTCAGAAAAAAATTAAAAACAAGGGTGAATGAGATTCCCTATTCCATTATGTCATTTGTACAAATGAACATCAATTGTTTTGTAGTCCTTTCATTAAAGTTGTATTTATTTCATACCTCATTGAAATACAGTTTCCAAAGTATACCATAAACTTGTGTTCAAATGACCTCTCCTAATCCCCTCATCCTGTAAATCTCATTCAACATTCAAGAATTCCATGGTAGATGCATAGTGTTTATTATGGAGATGAACAGAAGCTGGAAGTTTCCCGCAGATGGAATGATTGAAAAGCAGAATAGCAAAAGGGAAATGACTGTAACTGAGTCATGAAACACAGCTTTTGCATTATTCCTGGCACCTCTGGGCAGGACTGAGAAGGATTATTCTCCAAACCCCTGGAGTGTTGCTATGAGTAAGACTGAGCTATATGACTGGATGCCATTAGGCAGTGTTAGCTTCCTATATTGTATCAACCCTGAAAATTCCGCTGCAAGACAAAAATAAATAAACCCCTCAGTCATGTGAATATTTACGAGCTACTTTTCTGTAGACCTATCCAAAAAAAGTGTCTTGTTATAAATAGAAACCATATGCCAACATAAGTCAAAGAAACGCACATTAATTCAATGTGGACAAAAAAATTAAAATGTTAGAAACCTTAATCCTTTACAAAAACAAGTCATTAAGGAGTGAACCAAGAACAGGCTCAGTAAATCAGCAAAGAAACAGCAAGTCAGTCATTTAAAAATTCTAGGAAATATTAGGCCTGTCCAGATGTCCATATTCTACTTTGGGGTATTGTGCTCTGGTTCCAAAACAAATGAGACTCTGTGCATACATTGCTGTGCTTTTTAACATTTGGATCAAAATGGTGTCACATTTCCAAAGCTCTTTGAAGGGAAGTACTGCACATTCCAGAGAGCTACTCCAAAGGGGTTGGTAAATTTATCAAAGGTTGAAGAGCTTAAAGATATGCATAGACCTGTTTACCTTTATTTTTAAAGAGCAGTAATTAAAGTACCTCTCATATTTCTCTTTGCAGATGATTTTCTTAAAACAAAAATCTGTTGGTGAGTACAGAATCCTTTGGGTGTATAGCTTTCTACCTCAACTCTCAAAAGTATACAGAAAAGTGCTTTAGGAAAAATGGTCAGGGATTTTTTTCTCCTTATGCCAAAATACAGAGAGAATGTATTAATCTGACTAGTCACAAAAACTAAGTAGGCTTTGATCCAGTTACTATTTGGATGAGACAAGATGATGCACAACACAATGTTGGCATGCACCTGCAATCCAACTGGCTTCACTAGAATGGAGGAACAATTAAAGGATTAAAGTTGGATGCAAGTTAGCAGGAGGATATGTGGAAAAAAATAAATCCTGGTTGCAAAAACTGTACGCAGCTGCTGTTTAAAGGATCAGAGATCATAAAATCCTCACAGGTGTAAAGGGTGAAACAGATTAAAGGAGTGATAAAATGTCTGCTGTTAGAAATAGCAGATCCAGTGAAATAGACCTCAGATGCACAAGAAATCCTTTCCCCAAGGAAGAAATAAAGCTTTAAGATTTAAGAAAGATATAAATGTGATCTATGACACTAGCTGTAAGAGAAAGACTAGGTGGCTTTTAGGGGCAGAGGGATGATGACAGGAGAACAGAAACTTAGCCTGATGTCATGGCTAGATAATGAAAGAAAAGGATAATCTAAAAAGATAAATAACCTAAAGAGCTAGTCCTGGGTAGTCTTTTCTTCATCTGACACAAGAGAAAAAGAAACACCATTCATAAGTATGCACAAAATAAAGGATGGAAGCTTTTCCCTCTGCAGTACCCAACCAAGCGGGGTTTCCACTTTCTGCAGCCAGCAGGGAAGAAAAAGCAGTTTGGTGATTCAGGGGATTAGCAAGAACTGGTTTGTAATGCTCAGCAACGGAAAGAGAAAAACTGAAGGTTTTAAACAGCAGGCAAACCAAATCACCGGCAAATCAACTGGAAAGAATCAAAGCTTGCACAAGTCCAGAGAGACAGGGAGGAAAACAGAGATGGACTAGATCAGACTGAAGGGATTTAACCCAGAAGCAGAATGAAAAAATGCTATCCTGGCTATTGCCTTTGGAATGCTGGCTTGTTTAAATGGTGATCAGTCAATTGAGTATGACACAGAAAGGAAAGGATAGATTATTGGCTTTCAGCAAACTCCTCCTCCTCCTCCTCCTCCTCCTCCTCTTCCATATTGATCATTGGACATTGGTGATCATGTTGGTGATCCTCTCTACTTGAACAAAATGTGGTTGAATACCATTGAATTCAGCAGCTAAGTGTAGTTTAAAAATATTTTGTAACTGTATGATGCTATCTTTATACATGGTTTCTGTTTTGGTCGAAAACCCGGTCCAAATCGGGCGAACAATGACGCGTACGCAGGGTCCGTCTAAATGACCACGAGGGGTCCCTTTATTTTCAAGCCACGAGTAAAACTAGCATCATCGCGGAAGGTAGGTCGTATGTCGAGGAGAAAAGGTTTGCCGCGGCATTTATAATTTGCCGCGGTGTCACTTTCTGCGCTTCCCATTGGCTGGCGCGCCAGCCAATGGGAATCGCCGGTTGGGCAGCCAATCGGCTGCGAGTTTAATCGTGCATGCAGGCGGACCGGAGTGGAAACTCCGTTCGCGCCTGCGCAGAACATTGCAATAAGGTATTCCTGGAATTACAACCATTCATTCAGCAACTGATTAAACTTCCAATGGCACTCACTGTAGAAAGTGACTTACTACCAGTCCTCACAGGTATGCATGACCATGGCGGCATCCAGACTGTCACATAACCAAAATTTGGATGCTTGGCATGCATTTAGGATGGTGGCAGTATCCTGGGAAGGTCGATTGCCATTTTTTTTAAAGAAAAATGTGTGTTCACAGGGAAAAAAAAGAGATAAAAAAAGTTATCTTATTTGCAATCTTCCTGGCCTCTGACAAATAAAGTCAACGGGAGAAGCTGGATTTCTTAATAATAATAATAAAAAACCCTATATAATTCATTTTACAACTGCAGGGGTTTGCTTAATATGGTGGCCACCCCATCCCCTATATTGGCAGTTGTTGAACTCATTTAACAACTGTCTTGTTTTGCAATCTTTGTTTTGAAATTCTGGTCCCCCTGTTGAGGTCATAAATTTCGGGGATCACCTGCAATGGCTGAGAAGTTGGATTAGGAACAGGGGGAACCAGGGTTGAAGTCCCAGCTCAGCCACATAAGTTTTTCCTAGGGGATTTAAGGTCAGTCCCCCACAAAAGTCGGAGTAGGGATAAAGATGCTACTCTAGTCAGAGCCCAGTTGTGGTCCCTCCTAGTGTTGGGATGCAACTGGTTTTTACTACCGTTTTGGTGCACGCACATCAGCAGAAATGCCAAGACTTTAAGTAGACCTTCTTCAAATAAAATAATATAGGTGGTCCTCAATTTACGACCCACCCCACAACTGAGCCCAAAATTTAAACGAGGCATTTGTTAAGCGAGTTATTACATTTCTCACCACCGTTAAGTGAATCAACGCAGTTGTTAAGTTCGTAGCCCGGTTGTTAAGTGAATCTGGTTTCCCCATTGACTTTGTTTGTCTGAAGGTCACAAAACCTGACCCCGGGAGGACACTGCAACCGTCATAAATATGAACCTGTTGCCAAACATCCGAATTTTGGTCACATGACCATGGAGATGCTTCAAGGGTCATAAGAATGAAAAAAAAGGTCACAAGTCACTTTTTTTTCCCCAGCGATGTGGTCACTTTGAATGGTCGCTAAATGAAGAGTTGTAAGTCGAGGATGACCTGTACTTATCCGCTTTTAAGGAGACCGCCTTCCAAGGCCAAAAAGACTGGGCCCTACTTTTTGCAGCAAACCTTACGTGTGTGAACAGGGATGGGAAGCTGGCTTGTAAGAAATATTTATTGATTTGTCTTTCTAAAACGGCTCTGCTTCTGTAGCTTGATCTGCAAAATTTAAAAAAAAAACCGAGCAGAGGAAGATTGGCTGAAGGTAAATATTATCGCTCGCTAAGCGATAGTGATTAAGCTCCCTTTACAGGTTTAAAGATGATTAAATCAACCGTTGTTAAACCTAGATACAATTATTGAGATGCTCAAGTGCATATATTTCATTGAGCCCTTGGACTGCTGGACAGGTTGAAGTTATCACCTGATTTGCATAAAGCCATTATTCTTTTACCATGGTGACTAGACTCTCCCATGACATACTAAGCCAACTTGAAAGCAACTGTCATCAAAACACGGTTGGGTTTTTAGCACAATGCCACGACCCAGGGCTCAAGACACCCAGTGAGCCACTCTTTGTCTTTATTGGAAAAAACAGCGGTGACCTTGCTTTTCCAAAAAGGAAAAAATAATCATAATAACTCTGAGTTTGTGTGTGTTTTCTCATGCAGTAAGAAGGAAGACAATTTATACATAAGGAGAGGAAATTCCCCCCACCTTCCAATATTGTGGTTACTAGCCTTCCACTTAGCTGAAGCAAACAAAGCTGTTTATCTGTTGCGTAATTTTAATTCAGGATGATACAGAGGGCTTTTAATATTCTCAGCCGTATATTCCCTTCTGACATAGAGGCTGATTCCCAGCTAATAGTTGTTTCAGACTTCTCTTTCATGCATTTGTCTGCTTTTAAAAAGTCATCCAACCCAGTAACCCTGCTGACTTGTATTTTGCACCCAGCAATGGATTTTACAAGAAGAGAGGATTCTCGCTTTCCCAACCATCAAGCTTGGGAAAATGATTATTCAATCTTAAAACATGTTAGGATCACTTCAAGTTGTGCTAAAACTCCTGATTCACTACACAGGCATGTGTCAGGCTCCTAAAACTAAGAAAGAGATGTGGAATTTCTTGTAAGCGGTTTCCTCAGCTTTCTTCTCAAACTAAAGGAAGGGTGGGGAACTATGGTTTTATTATTATTTTTTCAGATTATGACTTGTGGACTTCAGCTCCCAGAATTCCTGAGCCAGCCATGGATTCTGGGAGTTGAAGTCCACAAGTCATTAAAGGGAGTGTAGTTCCTCACCTCTGAAGTAAAGCAAAATACTTCTACCATTAAAGATACATCCTGACAACTTCTAGGGAGGACCTACTTTGACCCTCTTCCTCCCAACCAAACTGTCTAAACTTCACTGTCTCTTGGCCCTCTAGAATGCAGCTCCTCCCACCCGGGAATCCAGATTATGTAATTCCATCATATCATGGAGATGGAATGGAATGGAGCTGGATAGAGTTGAGTTGAGTTGAGTTGAGTTGAGTTGAATAGAATAGAGTAGAGTAGAGTAGAGTAGAGTAGAGTAGAGTAGAGTAGAGTAGAGTAGAGTAGAGTAGAGTAGA
>JANHFJ010008053.1:6559-16793 GCA_032468195.1 Cerberus rynchops
CTGCTAACTCGCAATTTGTTAGTGTAAACTGTGATCCAGGAGTTTTGACAGCTCCAAACTGGAAGCCATACAGGTAGTCCTTGACTTACAACAGTTCATTTAGTGACTGTTCAAAGTTACAATGGCACTGAAAAAAAAAAAGTGACTCATGACCGTTTTTCATGCTTATGACCATTGCTGTGGTCATGTGATCAGAATTCAGGCACTTGACAACTGATTCATATTTATGATGGTTGCATTGTCCAGGGGGCCATCTTTTGCAATCTTCTGAGAAGCAAAATCAACAACATTCATTTAACAACCCTGTTACTAATTTGATAACTGCAGTCAGCCACTTGACAACTGAAGCAAGAAAGACAGTAAAATGAGACAAAATTCATTTAACAACTGTCTCACTTTGCAACAAAAATTCTGGGCTCAGTTGTGGTTGTAAGTTGAGAACTATCTGTGTTTTCTTTTTGGCTTCTACGTCTAATTTTTTAGAAGAGAAATGAGGCAATTTCTGGATCACATGTAACACACTGTGCTAAACAAAGTGCAGAAATAGCTTCTTTGGTTTGTTTAGTTGCTTAACTAGCAGGAACAGCCTAGTGGGAGCTCCTTTATGATCTAATAATTCTTTGAAGGTACCTTTGTTTTCTGCCCTGTGGTTGCCATTTTGTTCTAAATAGGGCAGGAAGATGAAATATTGTACGCAGGACAGTACTGCACTGTGGACGAAATCTGTATTCCATCTCATAGTTATAGTTTCAACATCCCCCATCTGTCTTAATAATTGGAATTTTGCAATTTATGGTCATGGATTTACAAACTTAGTCACCTCAATTATTGTTTTCCCTATGTTGTTGATTCTTCTTTCACTTGCTTATGAGTTTAACCTTCCTAAACTAAAGCCAAACTTCAAAATGCAATTTGAAGAGACAAACTCCTATTCCTTTCCTAAAGTTGAGATGTGATAGAGCGACTATGTCAGATTCTGAATTCATGTTGTATTTTGGAGGCCAAAGAAAAGACATTGCCACTTGAAAAAAGAACAATTAGCAGCCACCAGAAACAATGCCAACCGAAGTGCATGGATTCAGACTTCTCATATTTGATACATGTAGTGGGTAAGCAAAATTAGTGAATCCAGATTTCAGTGGTGGCAGGAGTAGCCTCATTGAAATCGGTGGAACAAGTTGTTCATAGTTGACTGTCTTAGTTTCTATGAAAGTACCATTTAATAATCAAATATATTAAAGAATATTGCAGATCATGTTTCTAGCAGAATATTTCTTGTTGGCTATTTCATTTTGAGTTTCCATAGTAATAGAAATATTACACATCAGTAAATATCTAATGCTTGCTCATGTATTCAGAGCAAGAGAAGACCCCTTTAATGAGTTGCTTTTATTTGAATCTCTGTTCTGAGCAGGTGGGTTGGGCTGGCTTTTTGATTCTAAGATAGTGACTATTTAACACTTCAAGGAAGAAAGAAATTGGAATGTTTCCCCTCTCGCTTTTAAAATAGTTGATGTTCAGCTTCTTAAAGATGTATCTAAATGGGAAATTTTTTAGCTTTGTAAAGCATTAGATACAGATGCCTGTGATGCTTTTTCCTGAATCTTTTAATTTAAGTTCTGTTGATTTTTGTTCTTTTTTTGAAGAAAACGCCTCAAATTTCACCAAAACCTAAATCTTTTCAAGAAGTTTGAAAGAACTGGATTATTTCAGAAAAAAAGGCAAATTAATTTTCTTTCTTCTCTTTCGTTTTTCCACAGAAGCAAGCTATGCAAATAGCACCAGAATTCCTCTTCCTGGTGACAGCCCAGCACTCCAGCCGAACAATTCAGCACCTACCAAGCAAACGGTGCTATCTTGGCAAGCTGCAATTGATGCTGCTAGGCAAGCTAAGGCTGCCCAAGGCATGAGCACCACCCCAGCTCAACCTGTAGGATCTCTGTCCCAAAGAAAGCGCCAGCAATATGCCAAGAGCAAAAAACAGGGTAATACATCTAATAGTCGGCCAGCCCGTGCTCTTTTCTGTCTATCTCTCAATAACCCACTCCGAAGAGCCTGCATTAGTATAGTAGAATGGAAGTATCCTTTCACTGGAATTTTGTTTTATCTCCATTTCTCTGAGCGCTTGAATATCATATCAGAAAGACACACTTGGGCTCACTCTCTAGAATAGAAGGAATGCCAGTACTTTTTAGTGGGTTTTTAGGCCATCGTCAACCTGGGCAAACTGCAAGTTATCATGAATAAATTGTGGTCGAAAGAGAGTCGCCATTTTCCTTCCTCCTTGAAGACATGGAGGAGGGTGATGATTTCATATACTTTAGATATTTCTCTCTCTTGGCTGAGACTGGCTCTGGGATCTTTTAAGGGAGATAATATGCTTGATGATTTGGGTCTTCCTCAGTGAGAAGGTAGTACTATAACTATGAAGATGAAGGGTTGGGAGGTACATTTTCTATTGAAAGAACCATTGCTTTTTGATAATACAGAACATTTTTGAATTTATCACTTCTGGTCAATGGGACTAAGCAAGTGATAGCTGGGTAGCTTCAGCCACGTTTGATTGAAACTGATTCATTGGATCCATTTTAGTTGGATTTCAGGACCAAGTAGAGCACAGGGAAAGTGTAATCACCTTTATGGACAATGTATTGAGAGAGTGTAACAAGGGTAATATGCCTTTTCTTCTGATGCTGGATGCTTTGGCAGGTTTTCATACTGTTGACTGTGATATCCTTGACTGCTTCTGGGAAGTGATGGTATTATTGTACAGCTTTTATTCTGTCCCTTATGCTTTTTAACATACTGCTAGGAGTGATTGGAAGAAAGTGTAGGATACAATTGCCATGCAGGTTACCTGTTTCCATTTTTCCTTTTTGGAAGGTATGGATGATATCTCAGTTGCACTAGATGGTTTTTCTTCTCCTTGAAGAAATAATATGCTATTGGAAATGCTGATTTTCCTTGGCACGATATGACAGATGTTTTGCCAGACTGAAATCATATTGTCCTTAAAGGGTTTATTGCAGGTACTGACAGGTCAGCCTTGATTAGGAAAAGCTTTCTCAGTAATGGAACCATCAGTATGGAGTTCATGGCTGAATGAAGTCTAGATTCCTCCATATCTGCTTTCTTTTAGGAGTCTAAAAACTTATTTCCACTCATTCTTCCTTTTCTAGTAGTTTTTTTTAAAATATGGCTGATATTTTTTGGTAGTTTTACATTTTACATTAAACACTATGGTTTATTGGGTGTTGTGATATATAGCTTTTATATTCTATTGTGAAGCTTTTGAAAATATTTAATTAATTTTGGATTTCTTAAGCGTTGTTTCAGTCTTTATTGTTTGCTGCCATAGTACACTTTGCTGGAATGTGTGGGTAATAAATATGATAAATTACCCTTCCCTTCTTAATTAAGTCCCGTTCAGTATGAGCCATTCCAAGCTAATGTTTCTTATGTCCAATAAACTGGCAATAACTCCCATTAAATAAGTGGTAATTACTTTTTAGAAGAAGTGTAAATAATACAATTTATGCTTCTAATTTCATCTAAATTAATGCATACATTCAGTCAGTGTTGAGTTTTGTGCATGAATTGCATCTTTCATAAAATATCGGTAACTTTTTCTTATTTAAGTGACATAGCTTTTTCTTAGACTGTTCTCCCCTAAAAACTCATCACTTTGTGTATATGTAAAATTGATGTACACAAATTGGATTTGATACAAAAATTCTATAGAAGAAGGAGCATTTCCATCAGTAGAATGGAACTTTTGGATTTAACCCAATGTACTTTATATTATAGTTGGATATTGTTTCTACTGAGACAGCATTTACTGGGCATATTTTGGGGCAATCAACATTTATTTATTTACATCATTATATGCTGCCCAGTCCCATAGATTCTAGGAGACTAATAATTTGATCATAAAATGAATCATCTTCCCAAAAGAAACCCTCCCCCACTCAAAATATACTCCTCAATACTTGAGAGTTAGAATGAAAATCAGAAAATCCATATAATTTGCTATCTCTATGCTCTCTAGATTGCTAGGCTACCAGTGAATGGCTACCAAGATTATCCCAGATTGCATGAAGGTTTCTTAAAGTGATAGGAACATCCTGACTCAAGTATTGATTACTGCTCAAATCCAACTTCTGAGCAGTAATCCAAATGAGAATTGATGGTAGTTATACTAAAGAAAGCCCTATCTGCTTTCTCAAGATTGGGATGGCTTCCCAGGATGAAGACTCAGTCATTTCTATTGTAATTATCAAGATGGAGTCCATGTCCCCTTAAATCTGAGTGGTTTTATTGGACAAATGCCCCCAAAATTCACTCAATATTTAACTAGAGATTGCAAATAGGGATGGAAGAGCAAACAATGTCATTGCATTGTGACATCATTATGGAAACAATCCAGTTTGTATAATTCATATTATTGGTTTTATATCATAAAACCACAATCTGGGGCAGTTCCATAATGATGTCACACTGCACATGCCATCCTTTACGTGCCATTCCTCTTTGCAATTTTGAAAGTATTTTAAGGTCTAATTGTAATAATTTGAATTTGAAGTCACTTAACAATATTAAAAATGAAGTACAATCAGCCTCTAGTTAGCTTGGTGTGATTTCTTGGGATAAAATAATAACCAGATGTGTTTTCAAGGAAGTGTGTGGAAAAAGATGCAAAATATCAACTACATATCAATTACATAATGAGTCTCACTCTAATCATTTTGTAAATGTGTTTTGGCGTATGATGGGGGCTCAGTTTGCATCATGTTCGCATGAGGCCTTTTTGGATATTGACAAAAATACTGAATCCTGCTGGTGCCTCTGATGTACCTTTGCATCTACTATGCTCATTCTCAGTAATGGATGCACAATTTGATTTAGTATTTGGTCAAAAATAAGTATGGGGTAGTGATTAAATTGTTAAACTAGGGCCAAGGAGATCCATGTTGAAGTTTACACTGATGAGTGTGCTTTGAGCTCTGCATTCTTTCTCAGCCAAATCTACCTCAGAGTTTTGCTGTTGAGAGGGTGAACTGAAAGAATAGAAGAGAATTTCACCGCTACTGGAAACAACCTGATGTCTGATGATTCTGAAGCATTATCTTATTGACTGAATCTTTGGTAGCCTGAAAATGAGGAAGAGAGATTCTTGCTTTGTATTACCTCTTTCCTGCTTCTTCTCTGATGGGAACTATGGGCACTTAAGTGCAATAAATGTGTAGGTAGCTAGATAGGAATATAGACAACTCTGGAGTCTTATTATATTGTTAACTTGTATTCGAGTTCTGTTAGTACTAGTAGTAAGAGTGGATGGACATGGAGTAGCAAAATTATTTGGAAACATTTTATAATGGTTTTATAAAAAGCATTACTGATTTTATATACATATACAACTTAGATTATTTTTTAAAAAAAACTTTACTATGAAAAATATAATGTGAAGCAATAAGACACTGAAAGGCCCTAAGTGCTCAAAGACATGAGAACATAATTGTCTGTGGAAGGTAGCTGTCACTTTCATCAATCACAAAACCAAACCAAATGACAGGAGCATGCCAATTTAAGTTCAGTAAGATGTTTCTTGTATATAAAGCAAAAATTAACACAAAATAGTACTATAACAAATATTTCTATGTCTCACAACTGAATGTTCCTTAACAAGATCTTTAAGACCGTTTGACATATTTATATTACTGGCTATTTTTGCCAATTGCGTGGCCTTAGCTGTTTACATCCCATTTCCAGAAGATGATTCTAATTCAACAAACCATGATTTGGTAAGTAGCATTTTTACATTTATCTTTAAAAATGTCTTTTAAATATTTTTTAAAAAATTAATTTGCTCAGGTGGCCCTTAAAAGTAAAAAAAAATGTTTATTTAGTCAGGTGAAAAAAGTGAATCAACATTTAAATATTAAATGCATTACTTTGATTGTAAGGTCTGATAGGCATATTCTGGTTTCTGAAACAATAAGATGCATTAGCAGGAAAATGGTAATTGGATTTATAGGTGGCTGCTGTTTAATCTTACATGCTGTTTGCTGTGTCAGTGCTCTCTGTTCTTTTGTATCTGACTGTCACATGAACTTTTATTTCTCTATTCACTTTGTTTTGATTGCTTCCTATCAATATCAATAGAAAATATTGAATATATTTTCAAGGCAGGAATAATATTCCAGAAAATAACTTACACATATAATTGCTTTCCTATTCCTACTCAGATAATCAGATGTCGGTTACATTTGGAAGAATACTGTTCCTTTAAAGCAATGTTTCTCAACCTTGGCGACTTTAAGATGCTTGGACTTCAAACATTTTAAAGTCGTCAAAGTTGAAAAACACTGCTTTAAAGGAAGTATGTTAGCAGGAAGGTATATAAGTAGATGCATGTTAAAATTATAGACTTGGCTTCTGTGAAAAGAAAGTGTTTTCCAAGCATGGAAGGATGGTTTCCATTTAACAGAGAAGGCTTGAAGGAAAAAAACATTTTTTTCAGTTTTGTGTACATTCATAATATTTTTATTGAAATAAAATCAAGATAAACTAAGGAAAATATTAAAAAAAGAAAAAAGGTGCAAAAAAAGGCTAAGGGAAAAGGAAAAAAGAAAACACATAGAAGACAAACAGTAATGTATCTGAAAAACTGGCTGTATTAGACATAAATTTAAAATTGACAGGCTACAAGGATGATATTGACAAAAGATTATACAGAACAGGACAAATGAAACAGGATGAAATTTTAATAGTTAAACGGGATACATAAATAATAAACCATAAGAGTGACTTGGATACATGGATTTTAACTTAGAAAAGTGGACAATATTCTTACTTGGCATTTACAAAAGAGGTATGTTATACTTATGAAGGAATTCTTGAGGAAAGGAAAAGAGAAAAGAAATAAGATTTTGGGATATTACTAAAAGGAATAATCAAGACCTTGAAAACAAAAGTTAATAAAGTTGATTTATTCTATGAATCAAAGATCACTGTCTTTGATCCTTTTTTCCTAAGAGCTGTTAATGGGTTTTCCTTGACTAGGACTCAATCAAGACTCAAGATTTGTTAGCAAATATGAAATGTAAAGAACAGAATTTTGTTATATTTTTAAAGAAAATAATAAATTATGGTATTAGAATTGAGGAGAGATAAAAAAGATGATAAATTAATTTGTGGGATATCATTCAAAGGGATTAAATATTAATATTTAATCTGTTGTTTCTAGTAACAATGGATTTTTTTTGGAGGTTAAGATTGAATTATGAATTTTTAAAGTTTTGTTTACAGCTATAAAATATAGGAAGGTTTTTCTTCTTTGTCTTTTTAGATAAAATGACGTGGTATTCTGTAAAGAAAGAAAGAAATATGAAATTGGTTTACTTGTTTAAAGTTAATATATATCTTGTTATTGTTAAAGCTCTTAATGGAGTTTTGCTGATTCAGATTGAAATATGAGGCTTTATTTGCTGATAGATAAAATATGAGATATGGGATGAAGAGATTTTTGGCTGAGATAATTAGATAAAGTATTGAATTATTGAAATTATTTGTACTTGTCTTGATGAAAGAGAAAGTCATTATTTCTGTACATTCATATAATCTGCTTGCAACTAACTATGGTTTCATTGAAATTTTGCCTATAGTCTTCTCGACTCAAGGATACAGTTGTAAAGTATCAAGACTTGCTTTTAGGTTGCTGGGTCTTCCAGGTGGAAAAATGATAGTTTCTTTTGGCTGCAGTGTACCAGAAAAGAAACATATGATAGGTTTTAAATTCCTTTTTGTGGCTTGGTCAATTGTGAAGGAACCATTGGGCCATTTTTAGCTGGTAATCATGGTAACTGAAAAACAAACTAAGTATGTGTGATAACACAATGCACAACTAAGAACAAAATGGCCATGCCTTTCAACCAAAACTGATAAATATGCCTACATAGATTATAGTAATCTCCACTGAATTTAATAGGTTGTTTTTAATTAGATTTGCATTATTTGTCATGTACCTGCAAAAGATACCTCTAACTTTTGAGATTTATGGTTTTATGACATGTGCAGGTTTTTTTAATATTCTGTGCTAATTAAATGAATATATCTATTAGAAATGTTTATCTCTATGCTGGACTTTCAAAGTTGCAGGATTAAAATCGTTAATTAAAATATTAAAATCCATGTTGCACTGCTGTACCCCTTTACTATGCATGTATAATATTGTGACACTACTTTCATGATTTGACTCCTCTTGCCCCCTACCTATACCACTTCCTATACCTCTGTGGCTTTTCCCACTATAATTCAAACTGGTGATGTATTATGATGATGCATTATGTATTATGTATTAGGATAACCTCCCTTCTCCTTGTACCTTGTACTATACAGTACAGTACTGTGTTAGCATTTTGTTTAGTGTGTTAAGACATCAGTCTAGAAACCTTGGGCCAGTCATTGTCTCTCAGCCTTAGGAAGGACCAAAGGGCAAACCATATCTGAAAAACCTTGCCAAGAAAAATTGCGGGTAGTGTCCCAAAACTTGACACAACTGAACAAAAGGAAAAAAATACAATATTACCATATTATGACTATGGTGATACTCTGTAAGAAGTATTCCATTTATGTGTAATCATACAGAGAATTCTAAAGCTACAGAGTTATTTTCATACTTCTCTTGCTTTTGATTCAATCATGATCCTGAGACAATGGAAGTAACCATGAATATTCAGTGATCAGAAATCTGTGATGTGGCACTGATGCAAAGACTTGTTCTTAGAAGCATGTGATACGACAATATCTACTATACAATGAATTTTTCTGGAAACTTAAGACAAAAAGCCTTCATTTTTGAATGCCTTCTATGTCGTGTGGTAACTTTTATGTAGAAGATTGTTGAAAACTGAGAGGATCTAAAGTAAAGCTGCAGAAATTCAAATGATCAAGCCAACCATTTAATGGTCTGTTTGATGCCATATAGTGATCATCCAGCTTTGGGAACTCAAAGTTGGAGAAGGAGGCATACACCATTGCTACTTCAAATATAGACATTTGAATAATCCTTAACAAATCGATAGTCATGTTTTATTGACTGTATTGCTGCTTTCTGGAGATTCTGTCATGTCTGTCTGTTTATTTATTTAACTAACTAACTAGCTACAACATAGCTGTTATACACCTGATTCTTACATCATTTAACTGTAATATTTGTGTGACAACTGCTTCATATTTTATTATGGCATAAGTCTTTGAGGACTACAGATTTTCTTGGGATGCATAAAGTCATATGCAGCTAAATGATAATACTGCAAAAGTGTAGTGAAAGCATTATATTCACACATGCTTATGCAGTAATACATTCATGGAGCAGGAAGATTCTATTATTTTCAATATGGACAAGTGCAGATCTCTATGGATGTTAAATACTTGCAAGAAGAATTTAAACAAAGAAGGGATTTCTGATAGTCAGAGTTTTATTCTCATATCATAGTCTGAGAGGTGTACATAGGGAGTGCTTTAAATCTGGCTGCTACAAAATAGTTTACGTTTGGTTTATTGAAAAAAATTGTTTATATTTCTGTACAAAGAAGTTACTGTGGAAAAACGATTTAAAACTTTTACTTGTTTTATTAGAAAATGCTGCAAATATATACGGTAACTTGGTATGTTTCAAATAGGTTTATTTCATCAAGATAATATAAAACTTCCAAAGATAAAAACTTGTAGAACAGTGGTACAAGTGTAGAGTATTCAAATGTTGAATACTCTAATTGCCAGGAAGAGACACATCAACCAAAGAGGCAGAGCATGAATCACAATGTTGTGTCCATCATTTTGCCTATTTTGATGCCTCTCATGGCCATGAAGTTATTTTCAGTGATTATTTTGAACATTAAGCTACTTTGAACAATATTCATTTAAATTGTCTTTTCAAAAGTTATTAATATAAATAAGATGTTTTTTAAAACTATATAATTGATTTTGATTACCACATTAATTGTGTATTTTTGTGCAGTAGACTTGTTTGACTGCAAATGAGGATATGGGAAGTGCTGTTCATGGAAGGTACAGATAGTAAGGATTTGCACAATATAATTAAGAAAAAATGGTTAGAAATTGTTTTCTGCAATTTCTTGTTAGAAAAAAGGATGCAGCAACTGATCCATTCTGTGTATGTGTAGTGTGTCAGTTTAATATAATTTTATTGAATTTATGAATAATTTAATAT
>JANHFJ010008055.1:88394-102855 GCA_032468195.1 Cerberus rynchops
GGAACCATAAAAAGACAGCTCTATGGATTGTTCTGTTGACCACTCCTGACCTAAGGAAACACAAAACAAGCCATGAACATGAAATTGATTTCCTCCTGGCCACATCTTTACAATATAGATACTCATCACTAAACACAGAAAAATCAAACTGAGTGGGACGTATTTGCCTGCTCCACTGACTTAAAAAATGACTACATGTGCCAGGCAACCGGAGTCGAGTCTTAAATTGCAACAAAACAGAACTTGAGAGGAAACACACATTTTATGAATTCTATATACCAATCCACCAAATGCAGGACTTGAATAAGAAACAGGCAACTAGTGTTTTCAAATAAAATAACTGTACGAAATAGAAACGCATCCTTCTCCCTTTCCCTTTATTAAGAAGACCCTTCCAATATTTCTGGAACAGCTACGCAACTCAGAATTCTCTTTCATATGTAATTATGCCAAAATGATCCTTTCTACTCTGCAGCTATCTTTACAATTTGCAGACATCACTATCACTTCATCATCAGTTCTCTGGAAATTGTACCATGCTTTCAGTCATACTCCTTGTGAATACCTTCAGGCTCCCTTAAAATACAGAGCGTTCAGGTAGTGGCAGAATGTTCTTTATCTTTAATGATCTTTATTTTGGCATCCAGAATAATCTTACGTATTTAAATGGTTGCTATTCTAGTATCATTTATTTAAATATCTATTCCTAGGAACAACTTCACTTGGCCAATCAGATTTGGCTTTGCAACAAAAAAGAAATAAAGATAATTTACATTGAGGCCAGCACTTGCCCTCCCTCTGAATTGGCTTTATCTCTATTCAGTAAGATCAACATCCACTCAAATGTAAAATGGAAGAAGTGCAGGAGCAGCCAATCCGGGTTACGAAGATTCAGGAACAGGGGAACTCACAGAGAAAAAAAATCAGCTGCAAGTATTCGGCACAAGCTCTACTCTAATTACCCAAATGAGAGTGCTATGCAAAAGGGACTGGGCCATGACAAAACTCAGTGCCATGTTTGCTGAAGATAACTATGCCACTTAAGGGATGTTCCCAAATGAGAGAGATGGAATTAACATTTCCAGATGCATCAAAATACACAGGCAGTTCAGCAGAGTCCAGATGAGACTGGAATGAAGGCAGACACGAATCTCCATATACAGGCTTGTCTCTGTTATCAGCTTTTGGAAATATTTGGAAGTTTGCTTACCATTACAGTCTTTCTTACTGAATAAGGAGAAAGAAGGTATTTGTAATCATTCTTTTTTAAGTTGATTTTTTTTTAAAGGAAAATTATTAAGGTTGTGAATCTGCCCAAATTCAAATTAATACATTGGACATGGGGACTTTTTCCATAGCACCAACCTGGGTTTTTTTTTCTTTCTTTTTTCTTTTTGCTGAAGTGAATTCATTTATTATACACCACTTTGGTCTACAGCAGAGATCAGCACCCAACTAACCAGAGTCTAACTCAGTGTTTCTCAGTCTTAGACATTTTAAGATATGTGGACTTTAACTCCCAGAATTCCCTAGCCAGCAAGGCTGGTTGGAGAATTTTGGGAGTTGAAGCCCACACCTTAAGATGGCCAAGACTGAGAAATACTGCTCTTTCTTCAATAGATAAATAGACTCAGAATATCTAACAATTTGATGGGAAATCATTAGAAACACCTGGAGCAAGCTAGAGAGTTGAAAAAAAAAAAACATCCCAGAAGAATGTTCAGGCACCCTGCCATCTTGACATCAAGAAGACTACATGGATATGTCAAGTTCAACCTGAAGAAAATTTCTTCTTCCATTGAAAAATACTTTATATATACAGGTAGTCCTTGAGTTATAACCTTGAATTCAGTGATTGTTCAAAGTTACAAGGGCACTGAAAACAATGGTCAGGTGATAAAAATTCAGATGCTTGGCACCTGACTCATATTTATGATGGTTGCAGTGTCCTGGAGGCCATATGATCACATTTTATGAATTTCCGACAAGCAAAGTTAATGGGGAAGCCGGATTTACTTCACAATCATGTTCCTAGCTTAACAACTGCAGAGATTCACTGAACTGTAGCAAGAAAGTTTATAAAATGGGGCAAAATTCTCTTAAAAACTCTCTTGCTTAGCAATGGAAATGTTGGGTTCAATTATGGTCATAAGTCGGGGACTACCTATATATGCCATAGGTAAAAACAACAATGGTTCTAGAATTCCCAGAACAGGCAGCAATTTTTCTGGATATTTGAGACTTTAGTATATAATTTATACCATATAATGGATGTATCTGCATTTGTGGAGCGATAGAGGTAGGAGAGTGGGCTCACATACTATTTGATTGGTGTTTGTATAAGAGGGTGAGAGACCTTGGTTCATATATTAAAACAAATGGCCCATTGGGAACCCCATATTAAAACAACATACCTTATATGTGGCCAGAATCTGAAAACGACATTTAATACAGCACAGTACTTGAATAAAATGGTTCAGTTGAAATCAGCATATCTGGGTCTGATTGGGATAGATTGTGGGGTGATACTGAAATATAATTTTATCATATTTTACATCTCTATATTAAATTATTATATTTCACTCCGATTTCATTTCAAATTGTTTTTATAGGATTTTACTAATAAATTGTATTTGGAACTCTGTATTTTAATATGGCCTATAGGCTAATCAATAAACTAAACTAACGTATTTAATTGGATTGCCAAGGTATTCAATAGAAAACAGATAGGTCAATTTCTAGTATTCTTATTGTCCCCCAAAATCACAAGATGTATATAAAAAAATACAGACTTAAAGAAAGTGAAATGAAAAATTAAATGGCATGTGATCCTATCCCATTTAAGACCAAAAGCCAGATCATGAGGTAATATCAAGTCACATTTCACCCCACATTTATTTAGAAAGGTACAGAACAGATGAAAAATGCATTATTGAAAGTGACATAATTAATATTTTCTTAGTCTTCATGATCCGAAACCAAATAAACTGAGGAGGCAGCAACATTATGCAACAAAATACCGTAGATTGTTTTACATAGTTGTTTTAGGCTGGTGTAAGGAAGAGATGGGTTGTCATTTAAACCTAAACCATGGTCAAATTTCTTTATGCCTGAGTAGACTCCTACAGGATTGCCCTGTGAGAATTCCATGTCTAATGTAAGAAAACGTGTAAAGAAATATTTCACCTAAAATCTGTAAAAATAAAGAAGGAAATGTCCATAATTGTGAACAGGAAGGATGGTTGATCAATATACAAAAGTACGCATTAAGAATGTTTCTATACAAATGGAATTGAAGTGCTTCCTCCTGATTTTTTTTAAATCAAAAGTATTAGCTGTTTCATTAAAAAAAGCCTAGATAATCAGAAAACATGCACAACTCTCTGCAGACGAAAAAAAAAAAGGGAAAAAAGACAAAAACTGCAGGAAACAAGAAAGTGTGAAAAAACACCTCAACTAAGCTTAACATGAAAAGGTCCACCCCATCTAAATTGTACCTAATTCTAATATAAGCAGCAACAAAAAAAATGGAAAAATATGTGTCAGGCTATTAAAATTTTATAATTTTCCTTAATTTCATCATTACTCAATTTTTAACCAACAAATTCAACTTAGACTACAAATGAGATTGTCTTGCTGATGAATATCTTCCATCACATTGCATTTATGAACAATATTTCAATATTTGCAATGCCTATATATTGTTTATGAATCAACCAGGTTTCCTAGCATAAAGCTGGACCAAAACACATTCTGGTGTGTCATGGCTTTCTCTCCCAATTTTTCTGGCTTTCTTCCTTTCATTAACAACTATTTTCTGAAGCTGCTTCCTTGTTCTGTAGAAAAAGGTCTCTTTGCCATCTCCACTGAAAACTATGGTTCATTCAGCTTATATGACACATACATACATCAGGCAGAACTACTAAATATTTTGAAATTAGTGATTGTCAGTATAACTACCGGTGGGTTGACAGTCTAGAATTAGAGGAAATAGCATAAATAGGAACTGTAACTCAGGAAAGAATGGCTTTTGCACGTGTCACCCAGATTGACTGACTGATTTGCTGTCACACAGTTAAGTTACTGAAAACCACAGTAACCAGATAGCGAAGATGGGATATGATGGCAAATGGTGGCCATGCGGGAGATTCAGAAAACAGAATTCAGCATTTTCATAATTTCTAGAGAACATGGAAACTTCTTTAACTGCAGAACAGGAAGGGGATGTGAGGTAGTTGGTTGGTGAGCAAGGAGCCAGCAAGAAAAAATACAACTGTGCCCCATTCAACATCTAATGTTGCAGGTTCAAATTTGTCTTGTGAAATACAAATAATCTCCATTAATCCTTTGGCCGGCCTTAGCAGCACTCATTGGCCTAAGGATCAATCTCTTCTTAGGGTCTCCTGATCTCAAAAGCATCTCATTGGCCCGATCTGTAGCTCCAAGTGAAAAATCTCCTGGCAAAGGAATAATGGCACTATCATGCTAAGTGCATGTGCATGGGCTGAATGTAATGTCAGGACGGTGGTGCTTATCCTCTTGATTTCCTACTCATTTCTCCTCTGACCCACACTCTGGTGGTTAAGGAAAGGCTGTTGAGGTTTGCTCCTGCAGGAAATCCCTTCCACCCCCTGTATTCCATCAGACACCCCCCTCTCTCTAAATGACAATAATGCCTCCCATTCTATTTTCCACAATCTCTTGGTTCTCTTGCACACATCCACCATTCACTTGTAAACCTACCATTCTTTCTTGTCTTTTGCTTTCACGAGAATGGTTGCCCTAAAGAGAATGAAGACATTTAACTTTCACCAAACTGCTGCTTTACTATGGATTTGGAAGAACACACGAGCATTTTCTTGACCATGTGGTGTTCTATCAGTGAGATTAATGGAAAGAAATCTCACCGGGATAGCTAAGATCAGAGGAAAGCATAATTGTGTAAATACATCCTGCTCCCAGAGCTGCCTGTCCAGCCTCCAAAGCAGAAAGGCCAACAAAACAGAAATACTCACTTATTCCAGAACAACAAAGAAGTTAAGAACCATTGTTTCAACTCTCCTGCACCAATTTTTAGAATACAGGTTTATTTCATGTGCATAAACTTGTCAATATGTGCCATCCCCTAATACCACCTCCGAGACTCTGGAATTCTACAGCCATTCCCAGGTCCCCAATGCAGAAGAACGAGGCAAGGATGTATACACATATATTTAACATAGGAGAACATTTAGAAAACAATGTCAATTGAAAGTTTGAGTTGATATAATACTTTCTGTCACTGCAGGATTTTGGCTGCCTCATCGTTCAGCTGAAAGTGCCACCATCCCAAATGCCCCTGCAATTTCTTGAACCTTGTTTCCTATTAAATGCCTTTTCCATCCACCCAAAGTACAGCCTCCGGGCTCTCAAATGCCTCTAAGGACAAGCAGAGGCAGGCAGCAGGGTTGCTGGTAAATGGAAAGAGCTGACTTGATGTCTGGATGCTAGAGATATCTTGGCTCATGCCTCGCCCCCTTCTCCCAACTTCCGCTTTTCCTGTTAGACTTCTGTCTTCTCTCAAGTGGAAATGGTCAATCAGGAATGGGCAGGATGAAGTAACACAAGAAATAAATACACCCGCAAAGCACTCGTGCAATTGCACTCCACTTTCCATTTTCATGCATCTCCCGTGTGAAAGAGAAAAAAGTAGAGCCTCTGCTACATGACCAAGCAGCCATTCCAGATGAGACCTGCACTGGATTCCGCCCCCTCCTGGCAACAGTCTCCCTTCGGACTTATTCCTGCCCATTTGCTGGTTCTTATCCACCCACCGGAGTTGGACATTCTGCTCTCTGGATGGCTCTGCAGCGCCTGGACCAAGCTGTCTCATCTGCCTTGTTGGCAATGCTCAGAGTTGGATCTAATCTTACACTGATTAAATGTCCTTCATTAACGAGTTTCTTTAATTAATGGAGTTTTTGGGCTTGCTTGGATTGCTCTCTCCCTGCTGGTCTCTGCCACCTCAGCACAAACATGGGGCCATTCCCTCTCAAGTCATTTAGCGAGTGGGGATGGTTCCTGCCGACGCCGCATTTTGCCGGTGGCGCCTGTCGCCTTTTGCTTGATGGCTCCATTTTTAACATTTCCTCCTTTTATTTTGGGAAGGGGAAAAAAAAAAAGAAAAGTCCATGACCTTAAATCTCAAGGAAGTTGTACTTCACAATGCAAATATCAAGGCACCACCCAGGTCTTCTAGGATAACTGCATTTAGACCAGGCTGCTGGTCTTGAAATAAAGACCTCCTGAGCATCCAAGGACGTCTTTAGTTTAGATGGGGAAGCAAAATTTCTTGCTATAGCTGGTTCCCCCTTGTTTCACATGAAGAAAATGGAAGTCTTTCTGTTTGGGAGCCTTCATGCCTTTTCTCGGCCTGAGGTAAATTTGGATGCTATTGTGATAACCAGTGTGAGGATTCACATCCTCATTCAATTGGAAAGCACTAGAGCAGGGAAGTCAAACTCGAGATGTCACATTGTCCTCACATGACGTATCACAATTTTTCTCCCGTTTGCTAAACCGGGGGTGGGCGTGGCCAGAGTGTGACACATCTGGCCCGTGGGCCCCAAGTTTGACATCCCTGCACTAAAGTAGCATGGAGGTCAAAGCTGTGCAGTCCTGAACACACATGGGACATGACAATGGTGGGTCAGTCAGTTAACATCCTGCATGCCTATGCCACCAAAATGCCATCTGTCCACCAGCTGGGCTGGCTTCCTATCAGTGCAACAGTCCCAATATCAGGCTTCAAAGAGGCTGTAGAGACCAGCCTCTGGTAATGACTAACTACAGCCCTGGCATCTGCCCTGAGCTCACCGCTCCCAAGCTTTCACTGCCGAAGCAACCAACCTGAAACCTATTCACAGCCTCCCAGATTTTATGACTTATTTTTTTTAAGCAGGTTGAGAGGGAGACGGAATAGTTCACTTTCCTAGTCCACTGGAAGGAGGACCAGGAAGGGGTGGACGAAGAAGGTTGAGTATTGCTTGAGGGCTGGAGGAAAAGCTCTCCTGGGTCAAATCTAAAGACCGTGCCGTAATCTGGCCACCTCTGGCCGTATCAATCAGCCATCTCTTAGTCGGTCTCTGCCACAGTTATTGTCAGAATGAGATTTAAAAATGAGCCGAGCAACCATAAAAGCATGCTGTCATTTAAAAGATGACAAACAAATTAGTCTGGCTCTTATCTGAGCTGCTGTCCTAGCAGTACAGTATTTATCGATAGTATTTCCAATCTCATTCCTTAAACGGGCTGAAGGTTCCTCTTCTTTCACTGCCCAGGGACACGGAGACTAAGGGCATGTCACTGAATTGCCCACATTTACTCTTTCTTCATCTGCGTCCCATTCATCCACACAGCCTCTCCTCTTGCATTTGATTTAGGTGGCAATCGCTTGGTGGCAAGAGGTCTCTCTTTGCTGGCATTCTGTAAAGGTCTGTACCCTGAAGGTAAAATTAAAATAAAAAAAAAAAGAAAATCAACCTTGAAATCTTCCCTCTGGCCATCTAATCAGATCTCTCCCTCCAGCACCGTGAGGTCAAAGGCACCCATCGCATGCCTAACCTGGTTTAGCATGAGCTGTGGCCACGGAGTTCGACATACAGCAGAGTGGGTCTCGGAAGCAGCAGTGTTCTCAGCAGAGTGTGAGGTTGTCACATAAATGTTGCCATTTGCTCCTACGCCACAAATCTGGTGCCATGTACCTGGGATTTGCATGATGATGTTGTCATGCACACACCATTATTTCCTGCCCCGAATTCCTCCCCACCCCACTCCCCCGCATGATCATGAATGACAGTCATGATTAAAAGTCAGATCAAAAATGCAGACTCTCTTGCTAAGATCGGGAGGGGGCATGCCTTCTAAACCTTAAAGCGAGCCCACTTCAATTCAGTGCCAGGCAATCTAGAAGAACGCACCTGTGCAGCCTCTTGTGCACCCCTCCCTGTCTCATTTAAATTGGTCCCACAGCTGCCAAGCGCTTAAAGTTAGCATCTGTCTGGGTGATGATATCCTGGCATGCTAACCAGCATCCTGCTATAACTAGGAGGCTGGTTGCCTGCAGTATTGCCTGGTTAAGTTTTCTTTGCTATTGGAGATTAAATCACCCTCCTTTTGAATGGAAGAGGAAGTGCTGAATTGGGGAATCCGTAGCTCCCTTTACTTTTAGCAAATCAAAGCCATGTGTTGTTCTTCATTCTCACCTCCCCTGGATGTCACAACTGCAAACAAATTCAGCTAATACTCAAGCCAGCAGAAACAATTGCTTATACAGCAACAATACCTTGCATCGATGCCAATAGCTAGCATATTTGGGCATGCCTGAAAAGAGGCCGTATATATGCATATAGGTGCACCGGGTAACTGGGTGGCAATTTGGATAGGCCCTAGGGAAATGGGGAAGGGTAGTTCCTGGAAAGGAAATTACTCTGTAGTTTACAGGGGTTTTGCTAGGCTTGGGAGATGGTAGTGGTGGTGGAGTAGACAATGAAAACTGGAATTTGTCTATACTGCGATGTGTCAAGGGTCTCACACACACACTGGAGTCCCTGCCTGTGTTTGCTGGGTCCATGCCAGAATAAAGCTGGCTGCCAGATAAAACTACACTCAGAGTGTTATGTTCCCAGCTCAAAGCCTATTAAGCAGCAGCTTTCGTCCAAAGCTCCTTCCCCTCCCCACTTCTCAGTGCCCCACTGCCACTCCATTTGTGCAAATCTCAGCACATCACAAAGGAAGTAGAAGGGCTGCAAGAAAAGAGCAACCTTCTTTCCCACAGGCTTTTTCCTGGGAGGTCCAAGGGGAGGAAACTCTATTTGGAAATGTCCCTCTCTTGAGTCCTAGGAACTCTAAAGGCTGCAACCATAAATGGGACCAACACAACCTGTACATGCAGAAGCAAATTGGAAAGAGGCTTTCCTTGCGGCTGGCTTTTAAAATGTTAGCATTAATTTAACTTTATACAAAGCCTCTTACGAGCGTTGCTGCAACTTCCCAATGCCAGCATCCAACATAGCCATCGCTTGTCAATTAACTTTTTCTGCCCACTTTCTAATCTGGCCCTGGTACCTCAGCCTGGATGCAAGTGGGGCTCAGCTCTAGGTGGCTTAGCCTCTGCTGTTTTTTTTCCAATTTGGCCTCCTTTTCACACTGATGCCAGTCACCAGGAAGCTGAGGTTGCGCCTGGGAAGCAATTGTCTCCCTGAGAAGGAGTTGACGGCTCACGCCATCATTCAGCCAAGCATTGACCTGTGAATATTTCATTACCCTCAACAATGCCCCGTCCATACAAAGCAGGGAGCCCAACCAGTGGGAACAAGAACTAGTCACATTGACAGGGGAAGGCGGATGGAGCTGGGGACAGGGAAAGCTGGCTGCTAAATTTAGGTTCCCCCAAACTGCCTTGGGAGACTAGCTGCCACATCCCCGGTGAGCACAAAGACGACAACTCTGTTCTCTCCTATGCTTCTAAAGAACCAAAGTCAGGGAGAAGCAGGAGAAGACAACCAGTTATGCACTTGTCTATTGTAGGATATTTGCTGATTATGAGAGGCCTTCGGTCCACCATATAGAAGGAAGCATCCATCCATCTGTTCTGCCAATGTAGAGGATGCACTTTCTGCCAACAACCCCCCTAGACCGGCAGAGCTCATTAATGCCCCTGAAAATATTGCAGTGGGATTAGGCAGGCCGGGCCATAAATCTACCTCTTGCAGCACACGGGAATGAACTTGCAGCGTGGAATGAATATGTTCTTCAGAATTTCATTTATTGTCGAGAGAAGTTACCCAGGGGTTGCCAAGATTTGATTTGCCAGATGCCAATAGTGTGATGGGCGAGAGACAGCATCAGTTAGGAAATGCCTATTCAGATCTTACATTTGATTTAGTCCCTTAAACTAACTCCTCTGCAAAGATATGAGTTTAGGAGATATTTTGATTGGGAGCACAATGCCTAGTGGTTAAAACACTGAGCCTGTCGAAGGTTGGCAGTTTGAGACCCAAGTGTCACGCGATGGGGGGAGCTCCCGTCCTTGCCTCAGCTCCTGCCAACCTAGCAGTTTGAAAGCATGCAAATGCGAATAGATAAATAAGTACCACTTCGGTGGGAAAATAACCGCGTTCTGTGAGCTTCAATGTATAGTCATGCTGGCCAAATGACCATGGAAGTGTCTTCAGACAATGGTTGCTCCCTCGGCTAAGAAATGGAAATGAGCATCGCCCCCCTAGAGTCAGACACAACTGAACAGAATAAACCTTTACCTTTATTATTGCAGTAATGCAGGGTAACTTTATTTGTTCTATATGCACTCTTGAAATTTAGAATAGTTTATATAACAAGCAAAACATAACGAAGAGGAAATAAATAAATAAAAATCTAATTGCAATCAACCTATTAAGACAAACCAGGTCCACAGTGTACATCAAAAGGTGGCCAGAACAAAGTTTTTAAAGTCCTCCAGAATGCAAGTGGAATGGAAGACCCTTGGAGCAAAAGGAGAAAACTATTCATAACATGGGAGCCACCACCAAAGAACTTCAAGTTTCCAATCCTTTTATCTCCTATAGAATGGGAAGTCTAGTAGTCCTAAAAGGAATGCATATACAGTCAAGGTCAAATATAAGCAGAAGAGGTGATCTGAGGTCCAAGCCATGCAGGGACTTAGAGATCGTAGGCAGGACCTTGAACCTGACCCAGAAGCCTTTTGGCAACCAGAGCAGTGACCAAGGAACAGATGTAACGCTACTTGCCCCTCCCTGCTAATAGCTGGGCTATTGTAATCTCTTTGCGGCTTCTCACTCGTTTTCACAGGTAGCCTAGACTTAGAATTGGCAGACTACCTGAAGCTGGGCAACAGTCCCCTGGCCACAGCCCTATCCAAGATGACTTTGGTCACGAACCTGCTTTCTTGGGATAAGCATGATCATGCTCAGAGTTCATTTAGGAACCAGGATCAAGCCATATCAATCAATCATCTACAGATGAATATCTATGGAGATTCTCAGTCATTCAGGTCACCTTTGGGTCAGCTACAGATGGCAACTCCATCTCCCTGGGATTTAATCTGAGCTTGTTCTGCCCTATCTAGTCCTTCAAATGCTCCACCCAAAAATGCATAGATTAATCTAGCAAAGAAGGCATACGAGCTATCTTTTGAATTCCCTCACAGCCAGTATTGAAACCTGTAACAAGATCCATCCCCCCCTTCACCATAATCTGAAATTAGAAATCTATTATACCCTTTCAGTCTGCAGGGGAACACTTTGTTCTTCCTTAAACTGGCATCTTCATATTTCAGCATCTTACCTAAACTCACACATCCCATCCATCTAAGCTCATCTCACCTACACAGCTGACCCATATTTGGTTGCCTTCTCATAAGACTCTTTTTACCTCACTGTCTTCCTTGCCCCTCTATCTGGGAATTTGGGATTCAGCCCCAAAATGATGACACCCTTAATAACGATGGGCTAAACAAGCAAGTCAGTTCAAACTCTGCCTTGAAATCTAGGTGTTCAGAAAGCAAAGTCGAAGATACTGTGTCCTTCAACCCAGAAATATTGTGCCTGGTTTTGTTTCCTATCAGCAAAGTTTATTGCAAACCAAATGACAGAAAGAAATCTTAAGTGTAAATTGCCTGGTAAAAGCACAGGAGTGGGATTTCCTGCATTGACCAAGTACCTATTCATTCTCTGGACTGGATACACGAATGCATGCATATACAGACACATCCATCCATATATATAGCTGTTACACCCATGGCCAGATGGCGATTGGGAACTAGCCACTGCCTATGTATAAATAAGTATGTCTAGAGGGGAGGGGTCTGGTTACTTGTCTTCCTTAGCCAGAAAGCAAGGAGCTGAGAGAGCATGAAATATTAATGCTGTAAATGGTGCAATTTCATCTGCATTCAGCCAACTTCATGTATATTTCAGAGTGTGATGGGATGATACTGTTGTGTATCGGAGGCAAAATGGTGGACAAAGGCTTTGGCTAAGGGGACACAATTGGACTCTCCAGCATTGGCATATCTAGCTGCTCAATCAACAGGGCCTCAAGCTTACAGGAAGGAATGAGCCCCTTTTGGGATGCCCAGGTTGTAGGGTGCTGAGGAGTGTATTTTAAAACACGAGAGTGTCAGCTCTATATAAGTGAGCCCTTAAAGGGTTGAGCTCAGAGAATGGAGCATTGTTCCAGTTTTACTGATCACAGCACCGAGAATCTCAGGATATACCAGACATGGTGAATAAAGGCACCTCTCTCTCTGCACTGAGACACAGATGTTCAGGATCCTTCTAATCCCAAAATCCAGAATGCTTCTGCTCTGATGCTATGGTACTTGGACCAAGAGAGTACAGATTATTATGTGTATCCTTCTCTGCAAGGATTACAAATGCACCTCTTTGAACGTGCCTTCCTTCTAGTCCCAAGCCATAAGTCTCAAATTGGTTTCAAATGTACTTACTTAATTTAAGACTTTTGCAGAAGAAAAGCTAGAATTTTTTTAAAAAGAGCTATTGAGATAACAGGACTTTCTACACTATATAAGACTCAGCATAGACACTATATAAGAGAAGAATACTGCAGCCATTTCTGGGCTGCTTTCTATCCCCCTCCCTCAGGATTTAGATGAGCAAGCATCCATATAATCTCTGTAGGATTTCATGTTACAAAAAGTATATGACAGCTACCCAAATTCATAGTTCCTCATCAAATTTCCTCTTAACTGTTAAAGTATATAAAAATTTCTCCTGTGTCCTCAAATTGTCAGGTTATAGCTGCCTAGAAAAAGAGGAGGTAATCCTGGCATCCAGAGATTGGGGAGGGGGGAGGTTTCACTACATATTTTGGCTTGGGAGAATTTGACACAGGGAGGGCTGTTGCCTTTTGTGCAGTAACCTCGGATTTCTCATATTACAATCTTTCCAACCACATATCTTGAAACAGGATGAAATGTAATTCTTTATATTAGAAAGTGCTAAGTTTGAGAAGGTTGCTGTAACATGTAGTTCTACTTTCACTCCAGCAGAGCATTTGTCTGCAATTGACGCATTATGGAAGAAATTATATGATCAACCAGGGGGGTGGCAAAACATGGATGTAACCCCAAATTGTGACCACAAAGACAGGTTTGGCCTTCGTTTTCCCCTTATAATTCATTCATGCGTTTCAGTCATGACCTAGAATTCCCCCATTTTTCATGGTGGAATACTCTGGAGCAGTTAAGCTCAAGACTCATGATAAGGAATCCGTAACAACTCAGCAGTGCATCAAATCTGAAAGGTTTGCAAAAAATAAAATAAAAATAAAGTCCAATAAATCCCAGATTTTAAATCAAAGAGTCTAGCAGGATCATTCAAAACAGCAAAAATAAGTTAAAACAAAGAGAATATCGCTCAGGCAGAATGTTAACAGATGAGACCCAGTCAAAAGGTACAATAACCTCCCTCCTTATCATCTACTAATTGTTCTGAAGTGCCAACTTTTGCTAACTTTTTTTTATAAATCTGGCAAGCATTCAAAGCCATTTAACAGCTGCATGACAAGCAAAAATTCATCCAGGAAAGACTACTTTAGCATGGAGATGCAGCAATGGAGGAAGATTCCACTCAATGACGCAGCCAAGTACGGTAAATTTTGCTCCAGGCTTCATAATCTTCTACCCTCTCTCCCCCTTTAAAGTAGTCATCTGGGGATGCCGTTTTGTTTGAGATAACATATATTTTTAAATTTAAAAACAATACGGTGACCCTATGTATTTGTATACATGCCAGTATGTACTGTTGTGATGAAATATGAAAACAGGGGAGAATGCTGGAAACAGCATGGAGCTGCTGTCCTATTCAAATCTTTTTTTCTTTGAACACTTCTCAGTTGGAACTTCAATATTGTTACCCAATTGCTAGAAAACTATTTAACTGGGTTTTACCTGCCTAAATAACCTATCTCCGACATTTTCTGAATAGGATGAATGCAATTGGATACATGCTAGGGAAAAGTATCCTTAAAATTAGATCCATTGTGTATTGAAAACTATCCCACCTTTTCTCCAGGCGTCTCATTTGGGACATTTTTTGTTTGTTTGTTTTTTATGACAGATAACTAACAAAGGGAAATAGCCAAAAAGACAAGACTATTTCTTTTGTCCCCATGAATTAATAACAGGAAAATAACCATTACAGGGGACTGCTAGCTTGGGAAAAGAAGCTCCAGAGGAATCTAAGCGTGTTTACAAAACTACAGGTTCAGGATACTCTACTATGTTATAGACAACAACATGTGTTTATATTATTGCTTACATTTGCTCTTAAGACAAAGAAAACCTGTTATGTCTAGTTCTATTCAGTTCTGTTTTGCACCTGTTGGCCTAGCAAATTGAAATTCGAAGTCCAGCTTTGGCTGTTTATGCCATCTAGACTTT
>JANHFJ010008055.1:235465-246175 GCA_032468195.1 Cerberus rynchops
GTGGGACTCTTTTTTTTAATACCATCAATATTTTGGTTGGGGTAGAATTCAACAGTTCTTTGTAGAAGACTTGGAACAGCAACACCTAAAAGTCATTTCAAACTCCATTCCTGGCGCTAACTATTTATTTATAAAAATCTATTTTCATTTGAGCCCATCCACCATTTAATATCTGCTGAGTTTAACCGGCATTTGCTTGTGTTAGGCATTGCCACAGGGGGAAATGGAACATTCTCAGTTAATGCTACACATTTTATAACACACTGCCTAGAATGCATGACAAAAACAGCCTCCCCATACCTAATAATGCCTTTATGTCCAGGCATTATGGCAGTTGTAGTGCAACACTCAGGCAAGCTGGAGGAGGCTGTCCAGATTTAAAATCTTTTCAAGGAGGCATTCCAATTTGTTTTAATCCAAAAAGCATTTAAAGTAACTACTACATCCCTATTTAACAAATCAGTTTTACATTTTTCATTTCTGATTCTTTTTTTTCTATAAATGCTTCTCAGGAAGACAGAACTTTAAATAATTTCAAGTACACAAGCAAGTTGGCCTTTTCTGATAACCCAATTTTCCCAGTAAAAATATTCAAAGGTATTTTCGAAATAAAAATAAACAAACACAGCAACTAACCCATCCATACTACATAGATATGCAGTTTCTCTGCTTTTTTCCTCTCTTCCTTTTCATGTAACGTTATTTACTCTCTGGTACGCCTGAAATTGTAACAGTAGCTTCTCTTTAAATATGGCATCTCCCACCATTTGCAGAAGTTTCCATCCCCATCAGAATACATTTCTCCTTACTTTATCATGAATGATATACTTTAAGAAGCAAAAATAATAACTTAATGTCATTGAATAAGAGTATCTCCAAATCTACCTTTAGACTGAACTATTTCAGGGTATGAAAAAGAGAATTCTGATCAATTTTGAAGACTATTATTTGATGAAGTAACAATAAGAAACCTTTTCTTGGATCTGATCCTTGAGAATGAAAAAAGGAATTTTAGTATTGTAGATACAAATGACCTCATTAACTGTCACATTAATTATATACTGAAAGGACATTTTTTAAAAATGACACTGTTTAACATACCTAAATATTGCTGACTTGCTGATGGAAACTATTCACAGATAAAAGGAACTGACTGAATATACAGGAAAGGAATCCTAGAGCTCAGCTAACAAATCTGTGATTAGTTGAATACATTTCACGTGGTTAATCAATGAAGTTTTGAAAACTGTTATGTTCTCCCTTTCAGTTCTGTGGAAAAGTAGAAAGCAGCTTTCTTCAGTTTTCACAGTACAAAGTGATAAGCTGGTTTATGTCCTGTCCACTGGACATGACATTGGAAAGAGCAAATAGATTACATACAGATCTATTCTTTCATTTCTCGATTTTAGATTTCACCCATGTGCTTTTCACATTACGGTACTTGATGAAATTTTCTCAGAATTTTGAAAACAACGTAGAATCATTAACTATGTGTGCTTGTGTTTTGAGCCAGGCCAAAAAAACAACAACCACCCCACAACAACCCCACAACACAGACAAGCTTCTGATCCAAAGCAGATCTGTAAGCATGGCAAAGAATGAAGATACTTGGAATTCTGGAAGTTTTTAATGGCTACAGTGCTGAGCATGATCAGTAAAAAAACATTTATGAATTGTATCCTGACATTCTATCTAGATTCATAAAGTGCACTATACGGGTAGTCGATGTACGCCTACAATTGGGCCCAACATTTCTGTTGTTAAGTGAGACATTTGTTAAGTGAGTTTTATGACCTTTTGTGCCACAGTGGTTAAGTGAATCACTGCAATTGATTAGTTAGTAACCCCACAGTTGTTAAGTGAATCTGGCTTCCCCATTGACTTTGCTTGCTGGAAGATCGCAAAAGGGGATCGCATCACCCTGGGACACTGCAACCGTCATAAATATGAACCAGTAGTCAAACATCTGAATTTTGCTCATATGATCCTGGGGATGCTGCAAAGGTCATAACTGTGAAAAACCGTCATAAGTCACTTTTTTCAGTGTTGTTGTAACTTTGAACGGTCACTAAATGAACTGTTGTAAAACGAGGACTACCTGTATATCAACCCAGCTTACCTTCTCTGAGAGATGGCCATATTTTCCAGCAGAGCACAGGGCGTTAGTCACTCAACATTTTATTTTCTAAGAATTCCTGTAAAGCCTATGAGAGACCAAGTGGGTAACCCAGACAGTAGCAGCATGCTAGTTTCTCATTTTATTGTTTAAATTAAATAATGTATATACCAGGCAGCCAAAAGAGGTGGTTGCAGACATTCTGGTGCCTACAATTCCTCTGGTTATGATGGTTAAAGAAGTCTTCCCTATTGTGGTAACTCTTTGGCACTGCATGCTCAGAGGATTAGGCTGAATTTTCACTAATTGACCTAATATGAATTTACTGAACTGTCAGACAAAAAAAAAATTGGCATTCATAGAAAGCCACAAAGTTTGTTTTCCATCATTATATTGCCTTTAAATGTGCTAGTGAAGGGATGAAGAAATACATTGGCTCAACTTTTTAATATTTCAGTTTTGGGGTTAGGAACTTACTTTTGTTTCCTTATTTAATTGTTGTTTTTTTAATACAAGACTTAGAATATTACATTTTATATTTAGGGAAGCAGTATGCTCCTTCCCATATTTGGGTAGACCAGGTTGCCCTGATAGAAAAAAACAGAACAACACTTAAGACTTAAAATGGTTGCAGTTGAAATCCTGCTCCCAAAGAAGTTTTCCATCCATTCTGGAGGGGAGCGGGGCTGTCAGAAGTACAGGTAGTCCTTGACTTAGGACCATAATTGAACCCAACATTTCTGTTGTTGCTCAGTGAGACATTTGTTAAGTGAATTTCCCCCTCCCCCCGCCCTTTTTTAATGACTTTTTTGCCATGGTTCTTAAGTGAATTATTGCAGTTGTTAAGTGAATCATGCGGTCCATAAGCCAAATCTGGCTCCCCTCACAGACTTTGCTTGTTGGAAGCAGGCTGGGAAAGTTA
The DNA here is from genome assembly GCA_032468195.1 of Cerberus rynchops. Classification (NCBI taxonomy): domain Eukaryota; kingdom Metazoa; phylum Chordata; class Lepidosauria; order Squamata; family Homalopsidae; genus Cerberus; species Cerberus rynchops. Next base: position 238,504 of record JANHFJ010008055.1, read on the forward strand.
CAAATGACCCCGGGATACTGCAGTCGTCATAAATACACGGTAATTGCCAAGAACCGGAATTTTTGATCATGCGACCACGGGGAAGCTGCAATGATTATTAAGTGTGAAAACCAGTCATATATAAGTCACTTTTTCCATTGCCACTGCAATTTCAAGTGATCACTGAACTAAGGTTTGTAAGTCAACCTGTATGGGTTCCCTAGAAGACTGTACAGTATCAACTAAGCATTTGTACCAGCTTCAACGCTAATAAAGTATGATAAAAGGAACAGACGATTGAGCCAAAGCTCTCCATCATAAAATGGTATTGAAATCACCAGGTAGCATCACAGAACCACTTTCTAGATGAACCTGTCCTTTCCCGTAGCCATTAGTTAATACAGCAATATCAATAATGTGAAAGGCCATTTCTAGAATAAAAGCAAACTTATTTATCCCTGCCTGTGGTACTGCAAACATAACCCACTGTATTACTCAGAAGGAAAGAAAAAGCTCACATGGTAGTTAATAATTAAGCCTAATTTATGTAAGAAGCCGAACTATGGAAAAATCTAGTGCAATGCATACAGCAAGCCTTGATTTCAGAAACTGGCTACCAGAGCACACTACAAAATTGTTCTCCTGCTGCATTGTGATTTATCAAAGTCAGCATCTCCAGAGCAAGAGAAATCAAACATCATGAATAAAGTGCAACTTTAAAATTCCTCTCTTCTGACTGAGTCCAAGCAGAGCCTACTAACAGGCAGCGTTATTTTTTTTTTTGTTATCGATGCTGATAAAGTCGATGCTGGCTTAGCTTTCCTGCGTACAGCACATTTGCTCAATTAGAAGGGAACAAATAAGGCAACAGGCCAACATGGCCTAGAAATGAAACTCCATAGAAATAAAACAGGTTTCTGCAGTCAAGACAAGAAAGAGCTGCAATTTTATCATTTGAAGTGATGTTTTGGGTGTAACTCGCATCCCTAGGTCAGGATATTTAAGGAGTACAGGTAGTCCTCAACATACAATTTGTTTAGTGACTGTCCGAAGTTACAACAGCACTGAAAAAAGCAAAATATCACCCCTTTTCTCCACTTAGACCATTGCAGCATCCCCATGGTCATGTGATCAAAATCTGAATGCTTGGTGACAAGTTCACATTTATGATGGTTGCAGTGTCTTGGGGTCATGTGATCGTCTTTTGTGACTTTAAGAATGGGGGAAACCCAGATTCACTGAACATAATTGGGTTATTAATTTAAGAACTACAGTGAGTCACTTAACAACTATGGCAAGAAAGGTCATAAAATGGGGCAAAACTTACTTAACAATTGTCTTGCTTAGCAACAGAAATGTTGAGCTCAATTGTGGTCATATGTTGAGGACTACCAGAGAAGAAACATTTAAAAAGAAAAAAAAAGTGCTTTTCAGACTGGGGATCCGTATGTCAATGTTCCTATAAAAAGAATAAGGGAGTTAATCATATAAAAGAAATCATAAACGCATTGTTTTGGATTATGCCATGCAAAATTAAAAAAGAAAGAAATGAAACTGCAATTGATTTTTCTCTCTCTTCCAAATTCAAGTCTTTTTCCCTTTGCCATTTCAATCGGTTTCTCATGCATATGAGGCACCCAGTTAAAACGCAAATGACCAGGAGCCTCTAGCACAAGCCAACTGAACCTGAAAAGCCAAACCCCAAAATTTCAAAATTCTGCTTTACAGGAAAATATTTTAAAGTATTTTAGCTTGAGTTAATATTATTCCAGCACTATGGTTTTCCCATATATGATAGTTAAATAAATGTGGAATTGAAGGAAACGAGACAAGAGTCTTCAAGCATCCAAGGAGATTTTATGTGGTAATAATTTTGATTATTATTGGAAGATATTAACTTAAAGACTTTTTCTTCATAATCAAAAGATTTTTCATATTATATATCTTTTGCTGACAATTTATAGAGAATGCACTAACGTTTATAGCTTTTATATACATACACACATACATACATACATACGTACATATGTACATACGTACATGGTTTTAAAAAAACCCCTCATTCGGTATAAATGTACTTCACTTACAGTGACTATTGTTTGTGCATTATGGCATGATGTACATACTTCCCATTGTTATATACAAACAAAATGAAGTTAAAAATGTTATATACAAACAAAATGGAGTTGATATTGTTTCTACAATACTTAGCATAAACATATTAACTGGAAAAATTATAAACTGTCTTCGAAAACATGTAACAGGTAGCAAACTAAATGTCAGCTATGTGAAACCACAAGCCCTAACCAGCCTGAATGCCAGCTAAAACCACAAACAGAGGAAGTACAAAAATAACAACAAAGGAAAAAGGTTGTTGTCTCAGGTAGTTCCATATGTGAACAACCTTACAACACTAGTTTACTAAACCTTGTCACGAATACAGACCATTCACTCTCAATTTGCTGTTCTCTGTACAAGTTTGCTTCAGCAAACTTCTAGGATGTTTGATGGTCAATTTTTGATTCAAAATGTCAGACTCTGTGAAGTCAAACCTCAATTCTAAGCAGACATGCTCGGAAACACAGTTCCCGATTGAGCTTTATTGGGAAGCAATGATTAACTGTAACTTACTAGTTTGGGTAACCTCTCGCATGAAGCCAGGAGCGAAGTCAGAACAAGTAAACAGGAAGAAACACATTTTCTTGTGCACAATATAGTATAATAAGCTCCAATACATGGCTGGCTGTGATGATAAACCAGGTTGGTTTATAGCTAAGCCATCATGCATAGAGCTGACTGAAGATTATGTTTGAATTCTTACACCAGGACAATGTTGATCCCAAGTAGACTTTGAAGCCTATTTTAATTTTTTAAAGAAAAGACAAGCTTCCATGTGAAAGATTAATTGAAAATAATGTATTGTTGCAGGAGCCTCTCTACATAATAGCTGCTTAGAAAATGGTGAGGATGGTGAGGAAAGAGAAACTTTTTTCAACCACTGGTTGACAATCAAAGATATGGAGCACTAATTCTCTGCCATCAAATCCAATCAATTATTTACTTTGGCCAGAATTCTTCTAAGAACAGAACAAGATCTTCTATTTTCTTTGGGATGCTTGATCTTAGATAAAGCAAAAGTAATCCTGTCCATTTCACATAATTCAGTTTTCTACAAGCCGGCACAATTGACGGTGTTACCAATAGGTTCATAATGAGAACTGTAGTTTCAATTTGAATTCCATTTTGTGGCCTTGATAAAGCCAGAAATCCCATTTGCTACTTGGAACAACTGGGGTTAAACTGATTCCCACTGTCAACTAATCCTGAGTCTGCCCCTACAGCTTCAAAATGCTTTGGAAGAAACAAGGTTTTACTCAGAATGCTGGTTTCTCATTCTGAAGCTTTGTGACTCCATCACCTGCACTCTTTCTATACTGCAGAGGGGAAAACCTGCCTTTGACAGCAGACAGGGACTGGGGATAATAGAATCTAGCACTATCAAGGATAGAAGTCACTGTTCTGGGAGAAACACGATTGCTCTGGAAATGCTAAAGCATCTTCAGTAGGTTTCAGTGTCACAATTCCTTTCTGAATCCATCCTAGTACAATCTGTATTTGGTAGAACACGTTCTTTCTAGCAGCTTCAACGTCCACAGTGTTGCTGTTACTGACTTTAGTAGAAGTTGAAAGGGAGAGAAAAATGAAGATTAATATGGTGAAAAGAGATGGATATGGTTGCTCAGGCACAGGCCAATTTCCTCCCTAGCTCCATTTCTTCCAATTTACAGCAAAATTGAGGATTAAAAAGCATTCCATTCAGTCTATCAAAACTTTCCTTAATTTCCAAGCCAGATAAATAGTCAGGGCTGCTAAAACAAAACACGTTTTTCTCCACAACAATGGGCTTCAAAATTACATGCTTCACGGCTGCCTTCTGCTAACCAACAGCATCAGATTCTAAAGGGGGGAATTAAACCAAACCTTCTGGTATGCTACTCTTTTACTCTACGGTAGACCCTGATCTTTCCAAAATATTTGTAATTTACTTCTCTTTTGCAATATTTTATTGCAACCTCTATCTGTTTTCTGGCCAATGACAGAAAACCAGAGTGGGGCTGAATTAAGAACTGGGCCAGAACTCAGTTTGATAGCTCCTGAACATCAGCTGTCCACTTTCAATTGAAACTACCACTATTAATGTTGTAAAGCAGCCTTCCAAGAAAACCAAGAGAATTCCAATTATAAGAAACTCCGAAATCGATCTGTCATCCCAACATAATTGCCATTGCATTGCATCACTGATTACTAGTCTTCAGTTTTGACTAAGGACACTCCCCAGATCTCTTTTTCTTGGATCTTCTGTGTGCTACCATTTCCCTTTAATCCCAACTTCAATCTAGTGTCACGGCACACCTTATCATCATCCCTATTACCAGTTTATCACTCAAATTTATCAGCCTTCCTGCTACCCAACTGGGTTTTCCTTGGTGAGTAAGATGCCTATTGTTCATCATCCCAACAGCATAACAACCTGCCTTCTCCTCCCACCATCCATCCATCCAACCTGAAGTGTTCCTCTATTTTTAACCCTGTGAATGCCCAGGTGCAGGAAGACCCCTGCAAAGCTCAGCTGGCCCAATTCATTCCTGCTCTGATAAAGAGGCTTTTTTTAAAAAAAAATTATACTGAGCTGTATCAAAATGTTATTTCTGTCCTCATCATTTTATGCAAATGGTCTCTCTTGCAAACCCTGCCCAGTTGGCATCATAATCCAACTGCAGAAAGGGGAGTCCTTGTTCTACATCCCTATCCCACTGTCAGCTTCCCACGGCCAAGCTGAAAGTTGCCTTCTTCTGGCTTTCCCTGGATCCTGGCTCCAAGCAAGACATTCCTCATACATCGGCCAGTCTCTCAGGGGGGTAATTTAATTGCAATCCCTTCCCCAATGGAATCTGTCTCTGGCTGCTGCAGCAATAATGTGATTGCATCATCAAATCATGCGAATGGGGGGGTATGCAGAGATTGTTCTCATAGTCTCTTCATCAATGATATCGGGGTATGTCAGCTTACTGCCCCCGTACTGAACCAGTGTTTGAGTAGAATTCTCTCTCAAGCTATTGCCCGAGAGGTTAATATTCTGCTGTGAACAAACTGACTCAATTAAATTAACGCTGGCCCCAGCGTCCCCTACCTCCCAGCCTGTTTGCTCAATTATCTCACCCCAGATGAGCCAGGGAGACTGCAGTGCTGCTGATCTAGAGATGGAGAATAGGAAAGCAGTACAAAGGAGGAGAAGTTGCCTTTGTAGTGTGCCTTTGCCACTGGCACTTCCTGTATCGTATCATTGCCCTGTGTTCTATTCATGGGATCTGGGATTGGAACTCATTACCAGCAAGAGCTTTAAATTTACGATAATGATGACAACTGTCATCTCATAAGGCAAAAAAAGTCCTATGGCTCTTTAAAAATTGACCATGTTATGACTTGCAGCATAAACTTTTGCAAGTTGAAGCAACCAATTGACTTCTAATTTACAAAGTGGTTTCAACCCTTGAAAGCTTATACTGCACTACAAGAAATTGGTTAATGTGATGTAATGATTGGCCTATCTGAATACCGGTATATGTTCTCCACCCTCATTGGGAACATTGGAAACCACAAGCTTGGTAAATCCTGTACCCAGTCTATTCCGTGTTATGCTAAAGTGTCCCATCTTGATGTACAGGAATCTACTCAACTAACGGTTAGCATTATTTTGATGCTAGGGGTCAGCAGAATTCAAGAAGGGTTGGACTTGGTCTGTTTGTGGTTAGCTAGAGATTCTTGGCCGATTCCTCTTTTGATTCCACCCTCAGGTTCTGCCACTCCATTTTCTACCTCAGCACTATAATACCGTAGTTATGGAATGCATTCATGCCTGTTCATCTTGCCACTTAATTCATGGTGAACCAAAGAGACGATGGACTAGACTAGACAACCCACCCATAATGCCCTTCTGCCAGAAGGGAGCCCATTGGAATCTTCTCATTATCTTTAAGGACATCTCAGCAGGACCAGCACCATAGCTTAGCAGAGCTGGGCACATGCTTACAAGATGGCAGACTGCCCACTGCTGACCTCAATCTTGGAACCAACTTCCAATTCCTCAGTGGGAGAAAAGTCTGGCAGTCACACAATAAATGGAGAGCAAAGAAAGTTGTACTCCAAAGGCTTGCCAGGCATATTCCCACTGAGAAATGGGAGTCTGCCCCAGACAGACACTGCTACAACCCCAGAAGTCAGCTTTTTCATATTCTTTTTAGCCCCATAGGCTCCTAACAGGATGATCGAGTTTGGCCAGTCACTCTCAACTGGGAGATGTGTTTCTGCTGCACAGGCCCCTATTGTGTTACCAAAGCTCCTGAAATAATTCTCCATTGTCCAGTTTGATAGAAGGACAGCAGTTCCCACTGGCTTCTTTGAACGTGAGTGTGAATGTCCCCTGCCAATGGGAAACAGGAATGTTTCTCAAATAATTCTTCAAAATCAGCCAGTTGGTGCTTATTTATTGTGAAAATTACCAGAAAAGAAAAGCACCATCTTTTCCTCCAAGCCTTCGAGCTTGATTGGCACTGATGCCCTTAAAAAGGAGCATGGAATCAAGTCATTGTGCAATCCCTTGCAGCAGCAAAAAGCTATACACCCAGAACAGCCATGGAGGGGATGGTAGAAAAAAATATAGGGAGAAGGCACAACTGGGGCAGGAGAAGAGAACTCTTATCTGAAGTGGGAAAAGAAAGGACAGAACGGGCGGTGAAAGTTTTGTTAGGGAGAGATAGAGGGATTGGCAAGAATTACCAAGAACTTTGATAATGAAATCCTGAGCTCAGGGGCTGACATAAAACCTGTAACTGGCCCAGTTTTATACTCCCCTGTGTAATATGAGCTGATGCTCTATACCAGGGGTCGGGAACCTTGGCTTTTTCATGACTCGTGGACTTCAACTCCCAGAATTCCTGAGCCAGCGCCTGGTCATGAAAGTGGTTCCATGGTTCCATTTCATGGTTCCATTTCCTTATTTGAAGTAAACCTTAGACCTGTTTTAAGGTTAAACCTGACAGACCGAACTAAGCCACCTACTTGTAAATGTCACAGTGGAAGGTTTTCCATACTGCAATGTTCAGCTTCTTGTCTCCCACATGTGTACCGGGCACTGGAAATATGAAGCTCACTCATAAAATTTGTTTTCAGATTTCAACCCCTTCCTCCACTTTGGCCACTGTGATGACCAGGTGCTATTTCTGGACTGAAGTTTTTTGGGATTCTACTGCCATTCCCCCCCTCTACTAACAATGCCAAGAAAACAACCATTAATCGGTCACCCTTTTGTGGGTATGGCCTTTGATGACTGGTGGGAAAAAAATGACTCATTTTTCATGGGACAGAAGGAGAAACCTGACTGAATTCTGGTTAATTCGGAGAGTCCTTAATATTCTCTGAGCTTGATTGTTTGCCTGCAGATGCTTCATTGGAAGAAAATATATGTAGCTCAGGGTTGCAGTGTGGAGTCTGTCTAAGCTTGCTTGTTTACTTATAGACATTTCATTACTGACTACATCAATGCTAGTAAATGTGGGGTTTTCTCCCTGTTTATATACAATAGCTTGCCCTGCCAGTATTGGGCAAGGTTTCCCCCCCCCCCCAGTTCCTTGAT